>CAWUPM010000933.1:0-37894 GCA_963924295.1 Dioctria rufipes
CCTTATCACTAAGACCACACTTCTAGCCAACATAAGGATATCCTGCTACATTTTCCCATGCTCCTTATCAGCAATACCACACTTCTGCCCATTCTACACCCTTATCTGCAAGAGCATACTTCCGGGGCAACAACAACACCCTTTGTCGTGGCCCAATATTCAATTCGGTGTGGTTGTGACATCATGACTTAACTAGCAGCAGGTGTACGACTAATTAAGCAGTTTGCAGTATCTAAGCATTTTACTTCGCACGGTTAAATGCTTGGCGATTGCGAATTGTTTATTAAAAAACTGTCGCATGCACTGCTGTTGTAATTAAGCATTCAGCCAGGGTTAAGTAATTCACTTCGCATAGTGAAATGCTCAGCTGGGCTTACTGTTTGTTTACTAACAGTATTGGGGTCTCCAGCTGACGGCAGTGACTGATGTAATGCTTTGCGATTAATTGCAAGGTATTGATTGCACTGGTCACTGGGTCAGAGTCGCTTCCGCCTGTAATGATTTTAACAGGTGATCCGACTTGCGAGTGGATCAGGTTACTCAGTTGTGTTTTTTGCGATTAGGAGTTAAGAGCTATAAGTGTGAATCAGAAGCTCGAGTTATATTAGATATTATTCGAAGTAGTTTTATTGAATAAAGTTCTTTTTTATGTGGATTACGCGAGTGTTTTACTGGGGACACGACAATTTGGCGCAGCCGGTGAAACTAAGGTAAGAAATGTGAAGATTTCTTACTGTGGTGGTTTTTTTTTTTTTTTGTATTGTTTTATTTACGAGTAAAAAATTTAAAACTTTTGGAATTTTTATTTTTGTTTTTGAAAAAAAAATCTGTTTAATTTAATTTACTTTTCAGGTTAAATTTAAGAAGTGTTAAATTAAGTTTATTAAGTAGGATCTTTCAGCCTAAAGATACTATTGTAATGCTGAGTGCGAGTTTTGGTGTTAAGCGTTAAGAGAAGAATAGAATATACATACCTACCTACATATAGATTAGATAACAAAAGGTAGGGGAATATATGTGTTTATGTATTTATTTGGCCAAGAAAGTGAGTTATGGTGATTTTCCGATAAATTTAAAATTTTTGCTGAAAGTGAAAGTTAAGTAGTGTTGACAGGGATCCCACGGTGTGAAAATTTTAGGTATGCATGTAGTCGTGATGAGTTATATGAACATATTCTTGGAATTTTAAAAATTCACTGGCCTTTTGCCGATATTGGTTAAGTGCGAATATATAGTCTTTGCAATTGTTGTCAAATGGAATCTCTGATTATTTTTTTATGATAATAAATTTAAATAAAGGGCTTTTCTCGTTTCCACTTCATTTTGATAGGTTTGGTTCCTCTTTCTTGGTGTGCTAAGTAGTGTTGCAAGAGAATGCTGCTAGTCTTACCATATTTTAGCTAAAAAATTACACTTACACATGTTGCTACAATCCCTGAGACAGAGTATATATCATTATTAATGTAGTATGCAGCTATTTCATTGAATCGATTGATTGCAATAATTTAATATACAATTAATGCGGTCAATCGATTCACAACAATTTCGAAAGCAATATGCATTACAATGCATAAACAAGTAAAAAATAAAATAAGATTTCGACACCAAGTACACTCGGAACTGTGTCAACCAAAATTAATAATAAAGAAAAACACAAAAAAAAAATACTTGACAAGCATTTGCCGCGGCGATTAATGATTGCGTCACTGACCAAGCATTTTTGTCATTGCAATAAATATAGGTCATCATCAGTTCCAAGTGTATGAGGTTATTTCTATACGTAAGCATAGGTTAACATAGGTAAGAACTATGTATAAATAACCCGGGGAGTTTTAATAAAGAATCAATTAGTCGTTAGTCAGTAGTACTAACCACACATAAACAGTAAGCGTTTTATTTTATAGGAGTGAAAGCAGATATGCTGCTCTGACTTATTCAAACTGCACTTATCTCGGAGTTAGAGCTTTGAATAGCCGCTCCACTGGAGTGAAAGCCACTAGGCTGCTCCCAGGCATATTTACTTTATCACTAAGAAGTTATCACATGGCGACCGTGACTTTGAAGAATCTACAATCTTCGAATAAACTGTGACTTTGTAACAACCGTTACAGAAAAATCGGCAGACCGTGATTTTTTATATCCACCGCTACATAGCATCTACAATCTTCAAATTAACTACGATTTTATAGCAACCGCTACAGAAGAACAGAATAATGAACAGCGACATCAGCAGGGCTTTCGATAAACTATTGGCAAAAGCTGAAGAATACCTAAAACCGGAACAAAATAGCACAAGTCTAGTGCTGTACCCTGCAGGAAAACTAGTTGAACCATACATCCCAAAAGCAAGGCAGAGCAACGAGAACCCTCCATCATATAAGGCGGGACCAAAAAAACTTACCATAGAGGAGTATAGAAACAGGAACACCAGTAAAGCACCAAATAAGAAGCAACCAAAAAGAGGAGGTAAGAGACAAAGAATCGCCCAGGAGTTGAAAAATTACAAAACACTCGCCGGATTAGCTATAACTGAAGAGGAACGAGCAAAATACGACAAACTGATAACGATGTCAAAGAAACAGTTAAACGTAATAAAAAAAAAAAAACAATTTTTAAGTTAAACAGTAGATAAGTTATAGTAGAATATAAATTATATTATAATGTTGCTAAAATATAAATAATTCTATTCAAACAATTTATTTTTCACGAATATATAAACTAAAGAGAAAACAATTTTTTTTTACTACCAAAACAACAGGGGCAATCTATTTTTTTTTCTATCTAAAAATGCTTCATTGTCTTAATTGTAGATTCATATCAGACTCAATAGAAGCTCTGAGTGAGCACATAGTAATAAACCACGAACAAAGTGTACAACAAAATTCAATACCTACAAGCACAAGAAAAGTAGACTTTAAAAGATTTACAGATAGATTAGTACATAAATGTAGGGAATGCATGTATGTGTCTGATAATATAGACGACCTACTAGAACACGGTAAAATCAATCATTTTTAAAAAACAAAAAAAAGGAGAATAGATTTAAAAGTTTATACGAACAAGATATAAATTAAATAACAAAAGAACAAGATTTAATTGAAATATGGGTAATACCAAATCAAAAAATGCCGACAACAACGGTGAAATAGTAAATAATCTAATTATAGAGGATACAGTTTCAGTCGAAAATAATCAAATAGTTATAATTTTGTACATATTGGTTGCAATTAAAATCGTTGAATTTGTTTATACACTGTATAAAGACCATAGAAGGGGTTTAAGGAAAGGATACCTCAGTACCCCAGCAAAATTAAATATAGCAACTGTCTGATAAATGGAAGCACTAATAAAGATAGAAAAGGAGATTGAGGCAATACTGTCCAACTTTAAGAAATCTATAAACCGTCCGTGTACCACGAAAACTCTAAACGAGAAAGAGGAATTAACAAATAAACTCCTTGCAAAGGCAAAAGAAAACGCTGTAATACAAGCGGATGTCGAAACAATTTTGAAAATAAAAGTTATCTATGAAAATATTAGAAAGACAGCAAACGAAATCTTGGAGATTATTAAAACGCAGAGAAAAACAACGATGGCTTTTGACATAAAAACAGCTACATCGCTCATACAACCCTATGACGGAAAGCAGGATGAAACTGATGCTTTTATCGAGTCTATGGAATTACTAGACGAGCTAACAGCGAATGAGCATAAATCAATTATGATCAAATTCATCAAGACACGTATAACGGGAAAAGCCAAGTACGTAATATCAGAAGGCACAAATACAGTATTAACGATCAAGGCCAAGTTAAAAGAAAAATTTTCGGCAAAATTATCGTCAGATGCCATCCTGGCACAACTACGATCATGCCAGCAAGGCAACAAAAAACTCACAGATTTTTCCAATCAAATAGAAAATTTATCAGGCCAACTAACGAGAGCCTTTATAACAGAGAAAGTAGCAACTGGAAAAGCAGCCGAAAAATTGGCTGAAAAATTTTCAATACAGTCATTTACGAATAATGTTGCAAATACGGAAACAGCAATTATATTAAAGGCCAGCAATCTTGCAACACTTTCAGAAGTAACTGCGAAGGCAATATCAGTGGATAAACCACAGCTAAGTAGTGTCCTACATTATAACACCAACCCATCAAGAAAGTTTCATTATAATAACAACCAAAGCTTTAACAACCAAAATAACTATATCAGGAACAGGGAGTGTTGGCCCAAACAACAATACGATAGAAACATGACAAATAATAATAGTCATGCACAACTACGAAATCAATATAATCACCGTAACAAAAGATATATTAGTAACGTTCCATCAAATAGTAATATACGTTATCAAAACAACACCAGAAGAAACAATACCTATAATCAAAGGAGAAATGTAAACAACTTTCAATCGGGGGAATATCAAGCCCCCCAACCAGAGGAAGAAACAACACGGTTGGGGGCTGCGCCGAGTTCAAGCCAAGCATACATTGCCTAAACCTCTCCTTATCAAACTTTATTAAAGCGTATGTCGACATGTGCGGGTCAGTATGTACCTTGATTGTAGACACAGGGGCAGATATATCCATATTCAAGAGGGGAAAAATTAGCAAAGAACAACCTTACTATCCTAAAAGCACTTGCATTATTCAAGGGGTTACGGATACTAAAAGGCAATCAATTGGGGCAACATACACAAAATTACGTTTCAACGACCAATGCATGGTCGAACACTTAGTTCAAATAGTAGAGGATGACTTTTCCCTCGGAGCTGACGCAATTCTAGGACTAGATTTCCTAGCTAAGTTCAAGACTATTATCGACTACGATACGTGGACCCTTACAATACACACACCTGAAAGCTCAGCAGAGATCCCAATACTAAATGGCCCATCCGAAAATTCATTATCATACCACCCCGATGCGAAATAATAAGAAAATTCAATGTCAAAAATCAAGAAAGTGCCCAAGATATAGTGATCACCGGTCAAGAAATCCACCCAGGTATATTCATTGCAGGAGCAATAACTTCACAAAACTATCCACTAGTCAGGATCCTAAACACTACAAATAAAACAACAACACTACAACATTTCGATATAAAAACACAACCACTCTCAAACTTTAACACTATTAATACAGAAACAATAAAATCAAAAAGATCAGAACAGGTTATTTCCAAATTAAACCTGAACAGCATTCCAGACTACACCAAAACTCAATTTAAAAAATTATGTCGAGAATATGAAGACATATTTGCGTTAGAAAGCGAACCTCTAACAACCAATAACTTTTACAAACAAAATATAGAAGTAACTGATAATAGAGCAGTGTACACAAAAAACTACCGAATTCCAGAAGCGCACAAAACCGAAATTAGCAGGCAGGTAGACAAAATGCTAGTAGACGGAATAATAGAAAATTCTGTTTCTCATTTTAATTCTCCAATACTACTAGTACCAAAAAAATCCAACAACCAAAGTAAAAAATGGCGTTTAGTAGTTGATTTCAGGAACCTTAATAAAAAGATCCTGGCAGATAAATTTCCATTACCTCGTATAGAGGAGATACTCGACCAAATGGGCCGAGCCAAATATTTCTCTACACTTGACCTTATGTCCGGATTCCACCAAATACCACTAGAAAATTCTTCTAGAAAGCTCACAGCTTTCTCAACTAATCAAGGTCACTACCAATACACCCGACTCCCTTTCGGACTTAACATAAGCCCAAACAGTTTCCAACGGATGATGACCATCGCTATGACTGGTTTGACACCAGAAATAGCTTTTCTATACACTGATGATATCATAGTAGTCGGATGTTCATAAAAACACCACATTAAAAATTTGCAAACAGTATTTAACAGATTACGAGAACGTAACCTAAAATTGAATCCTGAAAAATGCAAATTTTTCCAAACAGAAGTCACCTATCTTGGACACCGAATATCATCACAAGGCATAAGCCCAGACAGTTCAAAATACGAGGTAGTTAAAAACTATCCTATCCCAAAAAACCCCGACGAAGTCAGACGAATCGTAGCGTTTTGTAATTACTATCGCCGTTTCATCCCCAATTTCGCAGAAATAGCACTGCCATTAAACAAACTGCTCCGGAAAAATACAAGATTTGAATGGGCTGAAACCCAACAAAAATCTTTCGATACCCTTAAATCGAGCTTAATATCCCCAATAATACTTCAGCATCCTGATTTCAAAACCCAATTCATTATTTCTACGGACGCCTCAAATGCTGCGTGTGGAGCAATCTTGTCACAAAATATCGACGGAACAGAACACCCAATCGCATACGCTAGCAAACCATTTACCGCCGGAGAAAAGAATAAGTCAGTAATCGAAAAGGAGCTCGCGGCAATACATTGGGCAATTATCCATTTTAAGCTTTATGTTTATGGCAGAAAATTCACAATAAGAACAGATCATCGACCCTTAACATATCTCTTCGGAATGAAAAATCCGTCATCTAAACTCACACGAATGAGGTTAGATTTAGAGGAATTTGATTTCGAAGTCAAGTACGTAAAAGGAAAAGAAAATAACGGACCCGACGCGTTATCAAGAATACAAATTGACATTGATGATTTGAAGGAAATCAACGTCCGACGTGTTCAAACCCGAGCGATGACAAACCAAAAAGAACCAAATGTAATATCCGAGGAAATGGTAAATACTCCTATAACCCCGCAGCCTGATCAACTGCACGTTTGGGAGGTATCATCTCCAACAAAGATAGTCAAATTGCCTGAACTAAAGGTAAAAATTACGAACTGCAGGAATAAAGAAAAGCAAATCAAAGTTAATATAGTGCACAAGTATGAAAAATTATATGAGCGGTATATAAGTATAAAAAATAACCAATCAGTAGAGCCAGCACTAGAGCAGGTACTCGAAGTATTGGATAATGAAATCTACAAACAATTTCAGACCAAGACTCTGAAACTTTCTGCAGAAAGTGAAATATTTAAAACAATTAACTTAACCGCATTTAAAATCCTAGGAAACAAGATATTAAAGAATCTAAACATTAAGATTTTCAAACCGCAAGAGTTCATATCAGAAACAACGAAGATAAACAAAATCTTACACGATTATCACTCCACACCTACAGGAGGTCATCTGGGTCAATCAAGGCTGTATAAAAAGCTGAAGGAAATTTACAAATGGAAAAAAATGAGGAAAACAATAGCAAAATATGTAAATAGATGCGAGCTCTGTGCGAAAAATAAGCACCAGAAACATAATAAAGAGCATATGGAAATAACCACAACACCAACGAAAGTTTTCGACATTGTATCCATCGACACAGTCGGTCCATTTACAAAAACCAACAACAATAACAGATACGCAGTAACAATACAATGCGACCTAAGCAAATATATAGTAATAATACCCACAAAGGACAAAGAAGCAAATTCTGTAGCAAAAGCAATAGTAAATGGGTTCATACTAACATACGGACCTATGAACAAAATTAAAACTGATCTGGGAACAGAATACAAAAATCAGGTTCTTGCGGAAGTATGTAACATACTAAAAATAAAACAACTATACGCAACTGCCGCACATCCAGAAACCATAGGAGCACTGGAAAGAAACCACAAGTGCCTAAATGAATATCTTAGATGCTTTGTAAATGACGATAGAAATGACTGGGATACATGGATTCCATATTACGCATTCTGCTACAATACCACACCAAACACAGTACATGGTTACACACCATTTGAACTCATATTTGCCAAAAGCATAAACCTACCCTCAGAACTAACAATTAATAGACCAGACCCCGTATATAATTATGACTTGTATAGTAAGGAAATGAGACTACAACAAGCTATAAGCAAAGCAAAACAATACCTCCAGACATCTAAAGTACTAAGGAAACAAGTAAATGATACCAATTGCAAACCAATATCAATTAAAATAGGCGACAAGGTACTAATGACAGTACAGAATAGACGAAAACTAGATCCTCTATACAGCGGACCATATATAGTTAAATCGATAGATAACGTAAATTGCATTATCGAAGATATAAATAAAAATAAGATCAAAATACATAAGAATAGACTAAGAAATATAGAAAATTAAAGGCAGAATTAAAACATTATATTAATTTAGATTACACACCGGTATAGATAATTAAGTACAACTAATAACAAAGCTATAACACAAAAAAAAAAAAAAAAAAAAAAAAACTATCGTAATAAACATATATAAACCTAACAATAAGCACAATTAGGAATAAGTAACCATTGTAAACAACTATACATATAAGCATACCGTATAAACTAAATGAGTAAACATAAGCGATAAGAAGCCATAATGGCACCAACAATTAAGACCTAACATATCCAAACTGTAAATATAAACAAACTCAAAAAAAAAATTTTTTGTAAACACAATTTTTTTTTTCCTAAGGGGGAAAGGTGTAGTATGCAGCTATTTCATTGAATCGATTGATTGCAATAATTTAATATACAATTAATGCGGTCAATCGACTCACAACAATTTCGAAAGCAATATGCATTACAATGCATAAACAAGTAAAAAATAAAATAAAATTTCGACACCAAGTACACTCGGAACTGTGTCAACCAAAATTAATAATAAAGAAAAACACAAAAAAAAAAAAACACTTGACAAGCATTTGCCGCGGCGATTAATGATTGCGTCACTGACCAAGCATTTTTGTCGTTGCAATAAATATAGGTCATCATCAGTTCCAAGTGTATGAGGTTATTTCTATACGTAAGCATAGGTTAACATAGGTAAGAGCTATGTATAAATAACCCGGGGAGTTTTAATAAAGAATCAATTAGTCGTTAGTCAGTAGTACTAACCACACATAAACAGTCCGCGTTTTATTTTATAGGAGTGAAAGCAGATAAGCTGCTCCGACTTATTCAAACTGCACTTATCTCGGAGTTAGAGCTTTGAATAGCTGCTCCACTGGAGTGAAAGCCACTAGGCTGCTCCCAGGCATATTTACTTTATCATTAAGAAGTTATCACATTAATTTTCTACAACATTAAGGCAAGTGGTTCAAAATCCTTTGAACCATTTAGAGGTTCTTTTTGTGTATTGTATCGTTGGGGTTTGTTGAATTCCTATAGCTCTAACGTGATTCCACTAAGTGGATCTAAAAAATTTAATTCTTTTAAAGCTGTCGGTAAAGTACGGCCACCGTGCCAAAATGCAGTTAGTTACACTCTGTTTTAAAATTTTATGCGCTTTTACTTAAATTGGGAATACATTTAATAAGTATTCGAGTACTCGCGAAGAATCTTTCTGGATTAAAAGTCTTTGTCAGATTTATGTTGGAGCATATGTACGTATGTTTTAGGTAATTCAGTAAGATACAAAAGCGCTGATAGGTATGATCAATGAGAGGCGGTAAGAAGTATATTTCGCGTACCTGTTAATGTCGGTGTTAAGAGTGCTAAGTGATAAGTGACAAGTGTATTGTTTATAATGGAAATATGTGCGTGAGGTATAACAGTCTCACAGTCCTAAATGTCAACAGGAAGAAGCAATATTTTAACTAAGGAGGAATTGTCACGATTTCAGGCCCAGGAAAGGGAGTTAGAGATAAAAGCACAGGAACTGAAGGAAGGCCAAGCTATATTGCGGAATTACGAGCAGGACTGGGAATATATTGGGGAACATATAACGGCAGAGTTACAGAAACGGTGGACAAGAGAGGAAGAGAAGGAATTGTTAAAGAAACTGAATGAGAGTGCTAAAAGCAGTACAAAGGGCGAAGCTTTAGACCTATTGGTAACAGCAGCATTCGAAATTATCCAGAGCCGTGAAGTAGAAGCAGAGCAAGAATTGGAAGAAATCCAAAAAGAGAAGAAAGGGCTGATAAAGAAAATAGATTCACTAAAGGCACAGTTAAGAGAGGCTGAGGAAACTACAGCCGGGTTACAGGAAGAGTTGGGGCTCGAGCGATCTTCACAGAGAAAACCGATTCAAGAGGGTAATAAAGTGAGTACGAGTAAAGGGTTCAGGCCGAGGAAATTGTTATTTTGGGAACATCATAAAGAACCAGAAGAAAATTTAGAAAGAGAGCTAATCGGAAGAAAGAAGCAGGAAGTAGCGCCGAGTGGAAAAGTAAGGACAGAGCAGAACCAGATAAGGCCAGAGGAAAGAAACATCACAGGGCAAGACAACGTGGCAGACGTGCATGAAAAAGTGATGGATCTAGTATCCAAGTATGTACCTATACTATCTGGCGAAAGGTCGTCCAAACTGGCGAAGGAAGTGTATCGGTTTCTGAGCTGCAGTAAGGATCTACACGATAGACTGACAGAGGAGGAGCAGAAGATTTTTATCAGGTGCATAAAGTATCGCCTAACGGACGATGCGTACTACTTGGTAAGCTCACAGGAACCAAAAGATTTTGATGCTTTACAGCAAGTAATCAAATCGGCCTACATGCCAAAAAAATCGTTTAGCGAATTGCGAACGGAAATGCTGGCATGCAGGCAGAGGCCTGGTGAGGATATCAGGGAGTTCGCAGACCGGATGAAGGAATTGCTCGACCAAATAAAAGCGGCGGTCTCAGCGAAATACCAAGGAGGTGATACAGGATTGATAGCAGAATTAGAGGCAGATGCAGTAGCGACATTTAAAGCTGGCGTTAGGAGTAAACCTACTCAAGTATACCTCACTGGACGGAAATTCGATTCGCTAGAAGGAGTACAAGAGGAAGCTACATACTATGAAAAAGATGCACAAAGGCTCCAAGTAAGAGACCCAGAAGTGGTACAGGCAGGTTGGAGGTCTGACTCATTAGGTACGCAAAACAGTTGGGGAGCAGGCGAGGCCGGCCCCAATCGAGTTCAGCGACCGCAAAGACCAATTTATTCCACTGCTAGGCCAGTATCACCCATAAGATACCAAGGGCCGGCAGCTAGGGTAACCCCACCGAGAACCATTCATTGCTTTAAATGTGGACAACGGGGTCACATTGCGAAAGAATGTAGGACACAGCCCCCTTACTGCACCAAGTGCAACAGCTATGGTCATGAGGTAGCGGGCTGTAGGAAACAGCAGGTACGTTTCGCAAATACTGCGGTAGGTAGTCCAGGTGAATGTATTCAGCCCGTATCGGGAGTTCTCTATTGTCAGTTCTGTAGGACATGTGATCACTATACAGAAAACTGCCTCAGAAAGTACCTAGCAGAACGCGCTGGCCAACTGGAGGGAAACGGGGAGCGGCAGCTGGGGAATTCGTCCACAGCTGCCTTCCATTAACAAACTCCAGAGACATATCGCCGAGGGGGGATGATATTTCAGTAGACTTAAGTTTATTGAATAATTGTAGCATCACAGTTGAAGCAGACATAGGGTTAACAGGTAAGTTAAATCTTTTGGTTGATACCGGGTCCACATGTAATTTAATAAAATTTAATAAAATAAGAAAAAACACTTTTATTCAGCCTCAACGAACTATTACTATTGGGGGTTTATTTGGGGCTCAAGGAAAGTCCGTAGGGGTTTGTCAATCCAAGTTATGTATAGATACTGAAGAGCATGCTTGCGAGTTCAATGTAATTTATGACACAGACTCAATACCAGCTGACGGAATACTGGGTATTGAATTTCTTAAGGATAGAGCTATCATCGACTGCATCAACCAAAAAATGTCAATACGGAATGTAAAAAGGAACAAGGAGGAGAAGCCTCTTTTTGCGAATGTAACAGGAAAAGAAAGTATTAACGTAGTGACATTGGCCAAAGCTTGTCAAAGAAGCGTTAGTCAATCTAGTAACAAAAATCCTCGAGAAATCTCAACAGAAACAGTGAAACAGAGCATTAAAGAAAGAATTACAGAGCTAAAGGACATTATTGGTAAAGCGATGGCAGCCTCAGACAGCATAGACCGGTACCTAACACAGATAAACAAGAGAAACGAGAGAGTGAAAAAGATGACGGAAGGCCTTGCCCAAAAACAATCCCAGCAGAAAAACGATATGAAGGCCACCCGGGATGCAAAGGAGCTGAAACATGAACACAGGCGGGGAAATACTTTGACCGCAACCCTTCATACGGAGGCTGGTCAACTAGATGACCGCCTGGTAAGGGATGAGTTCATAACATGGCCTACAGGCATGTGGGGTGAAGAGCAGGTGAGAGTAGCTGTTGAACGGGAAAACGAGCTATGGCATCCTCGCACGGAAGTCCAGCTCAATAATCCCCGGATGAAAGCTTCTGCACTTGTTCTTGAACGCGAGAGCACGAATGGACCAATAATACGCTTGAAACCCAGAACAGAGTAACTGGTGAGAATCCCAGTTGAGAGTGAGGCTGAAATGCTATGTATGGCCGAAGAAATATGTCCCGGAGTGTATTGCGGAAATACAATAATCAGGCCTAAGAATGGACAAGCCTTTGTGGGAATCATAAATGCTAGGACTGAGGCCGTGGAGGTAAAAGATTTCAAACCAAAGTTAGAAGGACTGAACCGGTATTCAGTAGTACCACTAGCGGATAGTGAAGGGAAGTGTAATAAAAGGCAACAGCGACTAAAATTAATGAAACAATCACTGTTGTTGGGAGAAGATCTCAATCCAGAGGAGAGGGAATCCGTGACTCAGCTCTGTTACGAATACAGTGACATTTTTCATTTGCCAGGAGACAAACTGACCTATACTCCAACAAAAACCTTTCAATTACCTCTAATGGCCAACACAGGACCCATACATAGAAAGCAGTACCGAATGCCGGAAGCTCACAGAGAAGAGTGTAAAAAGCAACTCAAAAAATTGTTAGAGGATGACATAGTAGAGCATAGTGATAGTCCATTTAATTTTCCAGTACTCCTGATACCCAAGAAGGGTACTGATGAAGCTGGGAATCGCAAGTATAGGTTGTGCGTAGACTTCCGTGAACTCAACAAGGTCTGTATCCCTTGTTCATATCCACTTCCGCGAATTGAGGATATTTTGGATCGACTAGCTCATTCTAGGTACTTTTCAACGTTAGATTAAGCTAACGGATATCATCAAGTACTAATCGATCCAGCAGATAGAGAGAAAACGGCTTTTAGTACCACTTTCAATCATTTTCATTATAAAAGATTGCCATTTGGGCTAAAGACAGCGCCTCCCTTTTTTCAATCGCACTTAAACAACATATTAACAGAGTTACAGGGAGTAAAATGTTTCGTGTATCTCGATGATGTCGTGATATTTGCAAAAAACTTAGACGAACACAACGATAAGTTAAGGCAAGTATTTCAACGTTTTCGGGATCATAACTTGAAACTACAACCTGCTAAATGTCAGTTTCTAAAAAAAGAAGTGGTGTATCTGGGTCATGTATGCTCGGAACAGGGAGTAAAGCCAGATCAACGTTTAGTGGAAGTCGTAAAGACATTTCCAAGGCCAAAGACAGTGCGTCAGGTACAGTCTTTCCTGGGGCTAGCTAATTACTATCGGAAATTCGTCCCTAACTTCTCACTAATCATGGCTCCAATTAATAAGTTATTACGGAAAAAGGTAAGGTTTGATTGGGGACCCAAATGTGATAAATCATTCACCCTGATAAAAGAGGCTCTCACTACGCCTCCATTATTAGCTTATCCGGATTTCACGAAGGAATTCACGTTACTGACGAATGCTAGTGGTGAATCCCTAGGGGCAGTTCTAGAGCAGGAAGGAAGGCCCATCAGTTACGCCAGTCGCACACTCAATCCAGCCGAGAGGAATTACTCGACAACTGAACGTAAGCTACTAGCCATAGTCTGGGCCGTAAGTAACTATAAATGTTATCTGTTGGGCAGGCATTTCAAAGTAATTACTGACCACCAACCTCTTCGGGGTGTTTTCAAGGTTAGAGATACGACGTCACGCATGGTACGATTTCATCAGAAATAGTCAGAGTATGATTTCGAGATTCTATATAAAAAAAGGAAGAGAAAATGGCAATGCGGATGCTCTAAGCAGAATACCCCAAAGAATAACAGAAGCCAAATTCGAGGAGAGCGAAATGCATCCATGCCTAGCTATCACTCGGGCACAAGCTCGAAGAAAGGATTCCGAAGTAAATGATACATCACCTATGGAATCCGAAGAGGAATGGGGTGACCTCGATGAGGCAGATGTAATAGCAGGAAAGGTGATGGGT
This sequence comes from Dioctria rufipes, assembly GCA_963924295.1. NCBI lineage: Eukaryota > Metazoa > Arthropoda > Insecta > Diptera > Asilidae > Dioctria > Dioctria rufipes. Next base: position 14,163 of record CAWUPM010000933.1, read on the forward strand.
GATCCGAACCCACAGCATATCACAGATCCAGATGAAGTTGAGCCGATCTTGAAGGACTTCCATGACTCTCGGTTTGGAGGACATCTCGGAAGAGATAAGACCTTAAAACGAGTAAAGCGCTTCTATCATTGGAAAGGGATGAAAAGGGATATCGCGAAGTATATTAGGCGCTGCCCGCAGTGTCACAAAAATAAACACAGTCGAGCTACTAGGATGCCGTTGGTGATCACTTCAATCTCAAGCAAACCTTTTGAGAAGGTGTACGTCGATTTGGTGGGACCATTGCCGTTGAGTCACAATGGCAACAAATACATCTTATCCTTGGTGGATGATCTCACTAGGTTCGTTGACTTCGTAGCGATCCCGGATCAGGAAGCGAATACTGTGGCACGAGCACTATTCGAGCAAATTCTCAGCCGATATACTCTACCAAAACAATTAGTTACTGATCAAGGAGCGAATTTTACAGGAGAAGGCCCTCTGTAAGATGTTGAAAATAAAAAAGTTACAGACTACTGCCTATCATCCGCAGTCAAATGCCGTAGAGAGACAAGCATTCCACGTTAGCAAGCTATTTGAGAAGTTTTGTAGATCAAGACCCGCGGAATTGGGACGAATTCCTGCGGACGGCAGCTCATGCCTACAACAACTCGGTGCATTCGGGCACCAAATTGACACCAATGGAAACTTTATTCGGATTCGTCTCGGAAGTTCCCAGTAGCTTGCAGCGGAAGCCTGAACCGCTATACAATGCCGATAAATATCATAATGTGTTACGGTTTAAATTGCAAAAGGCATTCGAACTAGCAAAGCAAAACTTGATCAAAAGTAAATTGTCCGCCAAGAAGTACTATGATAGATCCGCGAGGGCGATAGAGGTGCATGTCGGTGAAAAGGTTCTGGTTAGGGACCCGGCTCGGGCGGGAAAACTGTCGTCAATCTTCAAGGGTCCTTATGAAGTAATTTACGTTCATAGCCCAGAGAATGTAACAATCCTTATCGGGAGAAAGCTCAAACGGGTTCACGTGAATCGGGTAAAAAAATTTGAATGATACTGTTATTTAGTAAATTTTGTTTTTATTTCACCTTACAGGTAAAGCAGCAGAATCGTACAAGAACGGACGAAAGAAGAGACCTAGTGGCCCGATTCGGAATCCGTCCAGGAGACGGACGCTAAAAGAAGCCCAGAAGAGCCGGCAAGGCATAAACATATACATTTGTAGAGGAAATTTAATATTGGAAGGAAAAGATCATTAATAAAAAAAAGAGAGAATTTAAAAAAAAAAAAATAAGTTAAAAAAAAAAACATAAATAAAAAAACAGAGAAGTAAAAACAAAAAGGGTAAGAAAAAAAGAGAGAATTAAAAAGAAACTAAAGTAAAGAGAGTAAGAAAAAAAAATAATAATATTAAAGTAAAGACTAAGAATTAAAGTAGCGAGAGAAAAAGAAAAAAGAAGACATACTCATTGAAAAATTGGTAAATAAAAAGAAAAGTTAAGAAAAAGAAAAAAAAAAGCAATTGGAAAGAGAAGTGTAAAAAAGAAAAGAACACTTATAAAAAAAAAGGTAATTGGAAAAACAAAAGGAGGAAAGGTGGTAGAGAGAGTGACAGAGAGAGAGAAGGAGGAAGTGGATAGATAGTAGAATAAACTAAATCGGTACCGTGATTTATTTTATTTTACTAAATAATAATAAAAATCTTACTAAATAAATTATATACAGAGTGGTTTCTTTTATTTTTGTATACTAGGTAGGATAAAATTAAGAAGGTTGTCATATAGTTAGTTTGGAGAAGTTAAGAAGCTGAATATGGAAGCAGTCGCCATAATCTTGTTGATGTTCATCAGTTTGTCATACGCTGGGCAGGCTGGCTACAATATAAAGCCCATAATGCAGTCCGGAGTATTGTTCGAGCACGTAGGAAAAGCAAACTTTTACACTAGGCATTGGACTATTCTATCCAAAGTAGAAATGCCGGACTTGGCGGTCGAGCTGGAGTTCGCAAACAATTGCAGCAAGCTGGTTATACAGCTCTGCACAAAAATCAACCACAGAGAGAGAGAACTCGGGAACAGATGTGAGCTAGCCACTAAGGAAATAGGAAGTTGGATGGCGAAGATTAGGAGACAGGATGATGAGTTGAAGCACCACACCCATGCGGAACCGACTCTTCGAAGGAAACGATCTTTCTTTGATGGTATAGGGTCCAGTGTCAAAAACACTTTTCGGAACCATGGATCACGCAGATTCGGAAAATATCTACTCGGCTTTGAGGGATCTAGATGGAAAAGAAAACCGCACCTTCACCTTGCTTCAAGAGCAAACAACAGTGATGACATCGACGTTTAATCTATTCAATGCGTCGCGCGTTCAGGCAGCAGCAGAGCGAGAGGAACTTTGGAATAAAATCAATGCCATCACCGCCGCGCAGCAAAGTCAAGACCTGGAGATAACAACGTTAACACGGAGAGTGGAGATAAATGAAATACTGACACTAATGACCCTCCAACTGCGAGAACTCAGCGATGTCCAAGAAGGTTATGCGAACATGTTATAGTCGCACTGAGCATGGGAAAACTTCACCCCATGATTATTCATGCCCGGCAGCTAACAGAAATTATGACGAACGCTACAAAACAATTGGATTTAGCAGAGGAATTTCTGGACTTCCAATTGTTGACTCAAATTGCTAAGGTGAGCGCAATGCAGGGTCCGCAGCACATTATGGTCAGAATAGACATTCCTCAACCGGAGAGAGTGGCTTTTGAACTGCACAAAGTATACACCATTCCCGCAGTAGTTGATGAAGACGGCTACCATGTATATGAGTTGGGAGCCGAATTTCTAGCAGCAAATAATCACGATCGCCAGTATGTCCTGCTAGACTATCAGCAATATGAGAAATGCCAACAACTGACAACCCTCAAAAATCATTTGCGTTTCCTGTGCCCACAGTTGGGACCAATCGTCACAGCCATTGGTGATAGCTGTGTACTCAACTTTTTCGAAGTTTCAACGTCAACCCGCTGGCATGCAAGGAAAAATTCTCCCAAAATGGAATAGTCTAGTCCGCATGATTACCCGAAATCACTGGTTGTTCGTGATGGCCGACAAGACGAAACTAGAGGTAAACTGCCGCGATACACCTACAGCGATTGGAGAACTATGTTCTACCGGAGTATTATCAATCGAGGAGCACTGCCACCTTCAGATCGGCGACCTTTTGATCACATCAGAGGACCACGCTCAGCGAAATATTACTCTTTGGCAACCTTCATTTTCGGAATTACCATCATGGGAGAGCGTGAGCACCAGAAATAGATCTACAAAGCCTATGGCTGATGGCAATCAAAATCGTAAGGTACGGCTGTTAGCTGCCGACAATGCCAACCAAGCCTGGAGATATCATGCAGCCGAGATACAAAAAATAAATGAGGACATCACACGTGAGGAAATACATCGACAACAAAGTCAGCCCCACACCATCTATCTAGCCGCCACCTCAATAACTGCGCTGTTAAGTATTGCCAGTTTTATGTTAGTAGCAGGAGATCTGATCCGCAGGAGATGTCGGAAGCAAAAACCAGTACCGGCTAGATCAAGCAGATTGTCGATATTGCCCATCACCCGGAGTTCAATAAAACCCATTGTAACAACAGGACAGCCTACCGAAGACAAGGAAACGAACGATGGCCTCCAAGTAATCGTGCCTACTACAGCAACATTGCCCACAGCAAACCTGCCTACGATAGTCGGAAAACAGCTGGTACAGCAAGCGTAGTAACAACTGTTGTAGGGTTAGATATTTTTGTTACACTAAGTGTTATATTGGATAGGACAGTGGCAACCTTTAGATAGACGGAATCACTCTGAGTAATTAAACCAATATAAATATTGTATTCAAGTTTAGGTATAAAAATGTTTAAACGAAAGTAAATAGTGTAGTTATGTAATATGATTAGATAAAACAAATATATGTAGTTAATGAAATGTAGAATCAAATTTTGTATAAGTAAACCTGATCCTAGAAATAATTGTACAGTTTTTATTTGTTATTATGGTAATACTATTTTTAGAAATATCAAAATTAGGGCTAAGAATATAATTAAATTGTAATTGAACAAAAAGATTGTTTGAAGAAGTAAATGAGATCACGAGAAAAAAAAATAAAAATACATGTTGTTAAATTAGAACTGAATCAAGAGAAGTAGATATTGCTAAGATAAAACGTAGAAGATGTTTAAAAAAAAAAACAATTATTGTATATATACGATAAAATGTACAATTTAGTTGAAACTAAACCGAGCTCCCTGATCTAATTCCCCCTGGGAATTAGTCTTTCACAGGGGGGAGGAATGTCGTGGCCCAATATTCAATTCGGTGTGGTTGTGACATCATGACTTAACTAGCAGCAGGTGTACGACTAATTAAGCAGTTTGCAGTATCTAAGCATTTTACTTCGCACGGTTAAATGCTTGGCGATTGCGAATTGTTTATTAAAAAACTGTCGCATCCACTGCTGTTGTAATTAAGCATTAAGCCAGGGTTAAGTAATTCACTTCGCATAGTGCAATGCTCAGCTGGGCTTACTGTTTGTTTACTAACAGTATTGGGGTCTCCAGCTGACGGCAGTAACTGATGTAATGCTTTGCGATTAATTGCAAGGTATTGCACTGGTCACTGGGTCAGAGTCGCTTCCGCCTGTAATGATTTTAACAGGTGACCCGACTTGCGAGTGGATCAGGTTACTCAGTTGTGTTTTGGCGATTAGGAGTTAAGAGCTATAAGTGTGAATCAGAAGCTCGAGTTATATTAGATATTATTCGAAGTAGTTTTATTGAATAAAGTTTTTTTTATGTGGATTACGCGAGTGTTTTACTGGGGACACGACAGCGAGAATGGCCTTTTCTATAGTAAATTTTTCAAAAAATTATTTTTAACTGTCGCAAATTTTAAAAACGCCGAAGATCGCCTTTTCTATAGCAACTTTTTCAAAAATTATTTTTTTCTGTCGCAAATTTTGAATACGCGAGCAAGGCCATTTCTATTGTAAATTTTTCAAAAAATAATTTTTTACTGTCCCAAATTTTAAATACGCCGAGGATTGCCTTTTCTATAGTAAATTTGTCAAAAAATTATTTTTTACTGTCGCAAATTTCAAATACGCCGAGGATTGCCTTTTCTATAGTAAATTTTTCAAAAATTATCTTTTACTGTCGCAAATTTTAAATACGCCGAGGATTACCTTTTCTATTGTAAACTTTTCAAAACATAATTGTTAACTGTCGCAAATTTTAAAAACCCCGAGGATTGCCTTTTCTATAGTAAATTTTTCAAAAAATTATTTTTTACTGTCTCAAATTTTAAATACTCCGAGGATTGCCTTTTCTATTGTAAATTTTTCAAAAAATTATTTTTACTGTCGCATATTTTAAATACGGAGAATATGAACTTTTCTATAGTAAATTTCTCAAAAAATTATTTTGGCTGTCGCAAATTTTAAATACGCCGAGGAATGCCTTTTCTATAGTAAATTTTTCAAAAAATTATTTTTAACTGTCGCAAATTTTAAAAACGCCGGGGATTGCCTTTTCTATAGTAAATTTTTCAGAAATTTTTTTTTTTACCATCGCAAATTTTAATTACGCCGAGGATTGGCTTTTCAATAGTAAATATTTCAAAAAATAAATTTTACCGTCGCAAATGTTAAATACGCCGAGGATTGCCCTTTCTATAGTAAATTTTTCAAAAAATTATTTGTTACTGTCGCAAATTTTAAATACGCCGAGAATTGCCTTTTCTAGAGTAAATTTTTCAAAAAATTATTTTTTACTCTCGCAAATTTTAAATACGCCGAGGATTGCCTTTTCTAATATAAATTTTACAAAAAATTATTTGTTACTGTGGCAAATTTTAAAAACGGTGAGTATGGCCCTTTCTATAGTAAATTTTTAAAAAAATTATTTTTTACTCTCGCAAATTTTAAATACGCCGAGGATTGCCTTTTCTATAGTAAATTTTTCAAAAATTATCTTTTACTGTCGCAAATTTTAAATACGCCGAGGATTACCTTTTCTATTGTAAACTTTTCAAAACATAATTTTTAACTGTCGCAAATTTTAAAAACCCCGAGGATTGCCTTTTCTATAGTAAATTTTTCAAAAAATTATTTTTTACTGTCTCAAATTTTAATTACGCCGAGGATTGCTTTTCAATAGTAAATTTTTCAAAAAATTAGTTTTACCGTCGCAAATTTTAAATACGCCGAGGATTGCCTTTTCTATTGTAAATTATTCAAAAAATTATTTTTACTGTCGCATATTTTAAATACGGAGAATATGAACTTTTCTATAGTAAATTTCTCAAAAAATTATTTTGGCTGTCGCAAATTTTAAATACGCCGAGGAATGCCTTTTCTATAGTAAATTTTTCAAAAAATTATTTTTAACTGTCGCAAATTTTAAAAACGCCGGGGATTGCCTTTTCTATAGTAAATTTTTCAGAAAATTTTTTTTTTACCATCGCAAATTTTAATTACGCCGAGGATTGGCTTTTCAATAGTAAATATTTCAAAAAATAAATTTTACCGTCGCAAATGTTAAATACGCCGAGGATTGCCCTTTCTATAGTAAATTTTTCAAAAAATCATTTGTTACTGTCGCAAATTTTAAATACGCCGAGAATTGCCTTTTCTATAGTAAATTTTTCAAAAAATTATTTTTTACTCTCGCAAATTTTAAATACGCCGAGGATTGCCTTTTCTAATATAAATTTTACAAAAAATTATTTGTTACTGTGGCAAATTTTAAAAACGCTGAGGATTGCCTTTTCTATAGTAAATTTTTCAAAAATTATCTTTTACTGTCGCAACTTTTAAATACGCCGAGGATTGCCTTTTCTATTTTAAACTTTTCAAAAAATAATTTTTTACTGTCGCAAATTTTAAGTACGCCGAGGATTGCCTTTTCTATAGTAAATTTTTCAAAAAATAATTTTTTACTGTCGCAAATTTTAAATACACCGAGTATGGCCTTTCTATAGTAAATTATCCAACAAATTATTTTCTACCGTCGCAAATTTTAAATACGCCAGAGATTGCCTTTTCTATTGTAAATTTTTCAAAAAATTATTTTTACTGTCGCAAATTTTAAATACGGAGAATATGAACTTTTCTATAGTAAATTTCTCAAAAAATTATTTTGGCTGTCGCAAATTTTAAATACGCCGAGGAATGCCTTTTCTATAGTAAATTTTTCAAAAAATTATTTTTTACTGTCGCAAATTTTAAATACACCGAGTACGGCCTTTCTATAGTAAATTATCCAACAAATTATTTTCTACCGTCGCAAATTTTAAATACGCCGAGAATTGCCTTTTCTATAGCAAATTTTTCAAAAAATTATTTTTTACTCTCGCAAATTTTAAATACGCCGAGGATTGCCTTTTCTAATATAAATTTTACAAAAAATTATTTGTTACTGTGGCAAATTTTAAAAACGCTGAGGATTGCCTTTTCTATAGTAAATTTTTCAAAAATTATCTTTTACTGTCGCAAATTTTAAATACGCCGAGGATTGCCTTTTCTCTTTTAAACTTTTCAAAAAATAATTTGTTACTGTCGCAAATTATAAATACGCCGAGAATTGCCTTTTCTATAGTAAATTTTTCAAAAAATAATTTTTTACTGTCGCAAATTTTAAATACACCGAGTACGGCCTTTCTATAGTAAATTATCCAACAAATTATTTTCTACCGTCGCAAATTTTTAATACGCCAGAGATTGCCTTTTCTATTGTAAATTTTTCAAAAAATTATTTTTACTGTCACAAGTTTTACATACGGAGAATATGAACTTTTCTATAGTAAATTTCTCAAAAAATTATTTTGGCTGTCGCAAATTTTAAATACGCCGAGGAATGCCTTTTCTATAGTAAATTTTTCAAAAAATTATTTTTAACTGTTGCAAATTTTAAAAACGCCGAGGATTGCCTTTTCTATAGTAAATTTTTCAGAATTTTTTTTTTTACCGTCGCAAATTTTAATTACGCCGAGGATTGCCTTTTCAATAGTAAATATTTCAAAAAATAAATTTTACCGTCGCAAATATTAAATACGCCGAGGATTGCCCTTTCTATAGTAAATTTTTCAAAAAATAATTTGTTACTGCCGCAAATTTTAAATACGCCGAGAATTGCCTTTTCTATTGTAAATTTTTCAAAAAATTATTTTTTACTCTCGCAAATTTTAAATACGCCGAGGATTGCCTTTTCTATTATAAATTTTACAAAAAATTATTTTTTACTGTCGCAAATTTAAAATACGGTGAGTATGGCCCTTTCTATAGTAAATTTTTCAAAAAATTATTTTTTACTCTCGCAAATTTTAAATACGCCGAGGATTGCCTTTTCTATAGTAAATTTTTCAAAAATTATCTTTTACTGTCGCAAATTTTAAATACGCCGAGGATTACCTTTTCTATTGTAAACTTTTCAAAACATAATTTTTAACTGTCGCAAATTTTAAAAACCCCGAGGATTGCCTTTTCTATAGTAAATTTTTCAAAAAATTATTTTTTACGGTCGCAAATTTTAATTACGCCGAGGATTGCTTTTCAATATTAAATTTTTCAAAAAATTAGTTTTACCGTCGCAAATTTTAAATACGCCGAGGATTGCCTTTTCTATTATAAATTTTTCAAAAAATTATTTTTACTGTCGCATATTTTAAATACGGAGAATATGAACTTTTCTATAGTAAATTTCTCAAAAAATTATTTTGGCTGTCGCAAATTTTAAATACGCCGAGGAATGCCTTTTCTATAGTAAATTTTTCAAAAAATTATTTTTAACTGTCGCAAATTTTAAAAACGCCGGGGATTGCCTTTTCTATAGTAAATTTTTCAGAAAATTTTTTTTTTACCATCGCAAATTTTAATTACGCCGAGTATTGGCTTTTCAATAGTAAATATTTGAAAAAATGAATTTTACCGTCGCAAATGTTAAATACGCCGAGGATTGCCCTTTCTATAGTAAATTTTTCAAAAAATAATTTGTTACTGTCGCAAATTTTAAATACGCCGAGAATTGCCTTTTTTATAGTAAATTTTTCAAAAAATTATTTTTTACTCTCGCAAATTTTAAATACGCCGAGGATTGCCTTTTCTAATATAAATTTTACAAAAAATTATTTGTTACTGTGGCAAATTTTAAATACGCTGAGGATTGCCTTTTCTATAGTAAATTTTTCAAAAATTATCTTTTACTGTCGCAAATTTTAAATACGCCGAGGATTGCCTTTTCTATTTTAAACTTTTCAAAAAATAATTTTTTACTGTCGCAAATTTTAAGTACGCCGAGGATTGCCTTTTCTATAGTAAATTTTTCAAAAAATAATTTTTTACTGTCGCAAATTTTAAATACACCGAGTATGGCCTTTCTATAGTAAATTATCCAACAAATTATTTTCTACCGTCGCAAATTTTAAATACGCCAGAGATTGCCTTTTCTATTGTAAATTTTTCAAAAAATTATTTTTACTGTCGCAAATTTTAAATACGGAGAATATGAACTTTTCTATAGTAAATTTCTCAAAAAATTATTTTGGCTGTCGCAAATTTTAAATACGCCGAGGAATGCCTTTTCTATAGTAAATTTTTCAAAAAATTATTTTTAACTGTTGCAAATTTTAAAAACGCCGAGGATTGCCTTTTCTATAGTAAATTTTTCAGAATTTTTTTTTTTACCGTCGCAAATTTTAATTACGCCGAGGATTGCCTTTTCAATAGTAAATGTTTCAAAAAATAAATTTTACCGTCGCAAATATTAAATACGCCGAGGATTGCCCTTTCTATAGTAAATTTTTCAAAAAATAATTTGTTACTGCCGCAAATTTTAAATACGCCGAGAAGTGCCTTTTCTATAGTAAATTTTTCAAAAAATTATTTTTTACTCTCGCAAATTTTAAATACGCCGAAGATTGCGTTTTCTATTATAAATTTTACAAAAAACTAATTTTTACTGTCGCAAATTTAAAATACGGTGAGCATGGCCCTTTCTATAGTAAATTTTTCAAAAAATTATTTTTTACTATCAGAAATTTTAATTTCGCCGAGGATTGAATTTTCTATAGTAACTTTTTCAAAGATTATTTTTTCTGTCGCAAATTTTGAATACGCGAGTATGGCCTTTTCTATTGTAGATTTTTCAAAAAATAATTTTTTACTGTCGCAAATTTTAAGTACGCCGAGGATTGCCTTTTCTATAGTAAATTTTGCAAAAAATTATTTTGGCTGTCGCAAATTTTAAATACGCCGAGGAACGCCTTTTCTATAGTAAATTTTTCAAAAAATTATTTTTAACTGTCGCAAATTTTAAAAACGCCGAAGATTGCCTTTTCTATAGTAAACTTTTTAAAAAAATTATTTTTAATTGTCGCAAATTTTAAAAACGACGAGGATTGCCTTTTCTATAGTAAATTTTTCAGAATTTTTTTTTTTAGCGTCGGAAATTTTACTTACGCCAAGGATTGCCTTTTCTATAGTAAATTTGTCAAAAATTATCTTTTACTGTCGCAAATTTTAAATACGACGAGGATTGCCTTTTCTATTGTAAACTTTTCAAAAAATTATTTTTTTCTGTCGGAAATTTTAAATACGGCGAGAATGGCCTTTTCTATTGTAAATTTTTCCAAAAACAATTTTTTACTCTCCCAAATTTTAAATACGCCGAGGATTGCCTTTTCTATAGTAAATTTGTCAAAAAATTATTTTTTACTGTCGCAAATTTTAAATACGCCAAGGATTGCCTCTTCTATAGTAAATTTGTCAAAAATTATCTTTTACTGTCGCAAATTTTAAATACGACGAGGATTGCCTTTTCTATTGTAAACTTTTCAAAAAATTATTTTTTTCTGTCGCAAATTTTAAATACGGTGAGACTGGCCTTTTCTATTGTAAATTTTTCAAAAAATAATTTTTTACTCTCCCAAATTTTAAATACGCCGAGGATTGCCTTTTCTATAGTAAATTTGTCAAAAAATTATTTTTAACTGTCGCAAATTTTAAAAACGCCGAAGATCGCCTTTTCTATAGTAACTTTTTCAAAAATTATTTTTTCTGTCGCAAATTTTGAATACGCGAGCAAGACCATTTCTATTGTAAATTTTTCAAAAAATAATTTTTTACTCTCCCAAATTTTAAATACGCCGAGGATTGCCTTTTCTATAGTAAATTTGTCAAAAAATTATTTTTTACTGTCGCAAATTTTAAATACGCCAAGGATTGCCTTTTCTATAGTAAATTTGTCAAAAATTATCTTTTACTGTCGCAAATTTTAAATACGACGAGGATTGCCTTTTCTATTGTAAACTTTTCAAAAAATTATTTTTTACTCTCGCAAATTTTAAATACGCCGAGGATTGCCTTTTCTATTATAAATTTTACAAAAAATTATTTTTTACTGTCGCAAATTTAAAATACGGTGAGTATGGCCCTTTCTATAGTAAATTTTTCAAAAAATTATTTTTTACTCTCGCAAATTTTAAATACGCCGAGGATTGCCTTTTCTATAGTAAATTTTTCAAAAATTATCTTTTACTGTCGCAAATTTTAAATACGCCGAGGATTACCTTTTCTATTGTAAACTTTTCAAAACATAATTTTTAACTGTCGCAAATTTTAAAAACCCCGAGGATTGCCTTTTCTATAGTAAATTTTTCAAAAAATTATTTTTTACTGTCGCAAATTTTAATTACGCCGAGGATTGCTTTTCAATATTAAATTTTTCAAAAAATTAGTTTTACCGTCGCAAATTTTAAATACGCCGAGGATTGCCTTTTCTATTGTAAATTTTTCAAAAAAATTATTTTTACTGTCGCATATTTTAAATACGGAGAATATGAACTTTTCTATAGTAAATTTCTCAAAAAATTATTTTGGCTGTCGCAAATTTTAAATACGCCGAGGAATGCCTTTTCTATAGTAAATTTTTCAAAAAATTATTTTTAACTGTCGCAAATTTTAAAAACGCCGGGGATTGCCTTTTCTATAGTAAATTTTTCAGAAAATTTTTTTTTTACCATCGCAAATTTTAATTACGCCGAGGATTGGCTTTTCAATAGTAAATATTTGAAAAAATAAATTTTACCGTTTCAAATGTTAAATACGCCGAGGATTGCCCTTTCTATAGTAAATTTTTCAAAAAATAATTTGTTACTGTCGCAAATTTTAAATACGCCGAGAATTGCCTTTTCTATAGTAAATTTTTCAAAAAATTATTTTTTACTCTCGCAAATTTTAAATACGCCGAGGATTGCCTTTTCTAATATAAATTTTACAAAAAATTATTTGTTACTGTGGCAAATTTTAAATACGCTGAGGATTGCCTTTTCTGTAGTAAATTTTTCAAAAATTATCTTTTACTGTCGCAAATTTTAAATACGCCGAGGATTGCCTTTTCTATTTTAAACTTTTCAAAAAATAATTTTTTACTGTCGCAAATTTTAAGTACGCCGAGGATTGCCTTTTCTATAGTAAATTTTTCAAAAAATAATTTTTTACTGTCGCAAATTTTAAATACACCGAGTATGGCCTTTCTATAGTAAATTATCCAACAAATTATTTTCTACCGTCGCAAATTTTAAATACGCCAGAGATTGCCTTTTCTATTGTAAATTTTTCAAAAAATTATTTTTACTGTCGCAAATTTTAAATACGGAGAATATGAACTTTTCTATAGTAAATTTCTCAAAAAATTATTTTGGCTGTCGCAAATTTTAAATACGCCGAGGAATGCCTTTTCTATAGTAAATTTTTCAAAAAATTATTTTTAACTGTTGCAAATTTTAAAACGCCGAGGATTGCCTTTTCTATAGTAAATTTTTCAGAATTTTTTTTTTACCGTCGCAAATTTTAATTACGCCGAGGATTGCCTTTTCAATTGTAAATGTTTCAAAAAATAAATTTTACCGTCGCAAATATTAAACACGCCGAGGATTGCCCTTTCTATAGTAAATTTTTCAAAAAATAATTTGTTACTGCCGCAAATTTTAAATACGCCGAGAAGTGCCTTTTCTATAGTAAATTTTTCAAAAAATTATTTTTTACTCTCGCAAATTTTAAATACGCCGAAGATTGCCTTTTCTATTATAAATTTTACAAAAAACTATTTTTTACTGTCGCAAATTTAAAATACGGTGAGCATGGCCCTTTCTATAGTAAATTTTTCAAAAAATTATTTTTTACTATCAGAAATTTTAATTTCGCCGAGGATTGCCTTTTCTATAGTAACTTTTTCAAAGATTATTTTTTCTGTCGCAAATTTTGAATACGCGAGTATGGCCTTTTCTATTGTAGATTTTTCAAAAAATAATTTTTTACTGTCGCAAATTTTAAGTACGCCGAGGATTGCCTTTTCTATAGTAAATTTTGCAAAAAATTATTTTGGCTGTCGCAAATTTTAAATACGCCGAGGAACGCCTTTTCTATAGTAAATTTTTCAAAAAATTATTTTTAACTGTCGCAAATTTTAAAAACGCCGAAGATTGCCTTTTCTATAGTAAATTTTTCAAAAAATTATTTTTAATTGTCGCAAATTTTAAAAACGACGAGGATTGCCTTTTCTATAGTAAATTTTTCAGAAAATTTTTTTTTTAGCGTCGCAAATTTTAATTACGCCAAGGATTGCCTTTTCTATAGTAAATTTGTCAAAAATTATCTTTTACTGTCGCAAATTTTAAATACGACGAGGATTGCCTTTTCTATTGTAAACTTTTCAAAAAATTATTTTTTTCTGTCGCAAATTTTAAATACGGCGAGAATGGCCTTTTCTATTGTAAATTTTTCCAAAAACAATTTTTTACTCTCCCAAATTTTAAATACGCCGAGGATTGCCTTTTCTATAGTAAATTTGTCAAAAAATTATTTTTTACTGTCGCAAATTTTAAATACGCCAAGGATTGCCTTTTCTATAGTAAATTTGTCAAAAATTATCTTTTACTGTCCCAAATTTTAAATACGACGAGGATTGCCTTTTCTATTGTAAACTTTTCAAAAAATAATTTTTTTCTGTCGCAAATTTTAAAGACGGTGAGACTGGCCTTTTCTATTGTAAATTTTTCAAAAAATAATTTTTTACTCTCCCAAATTTTAAATACGCCGAGGATTGCCTTTTCTATAGTAAATTTGTCAAAAAATTATTTTTAACTGTCGCAAATTTTAAAAACGCCGAAGATCGCCTTTTCTATAGTAACTTTTTCAAAAATTATTTTTTCTGTCGCAAATTTTGAATACGCGAGCAAGACCATTTCTATTGTAAATTTTTCAAAAAATAATTTTTTACTCTCCCAAATTTTAAATACGCCGAGGATTGCCTTTTCTATAGTAAATTTGTCAAAAAATTATTTTTTACTGTCGCAAATTTTAAATACGCCAAGGATTGCCTTTTCTATAGTAAATTTGTCAAAAATTATCTTTTACTGTCGCAAATTTTAAATACGACGAGGATTGCCTTTTCTATTGTAAACTTTTCAAAAAATTATTTTTTTCTGTCGCAAATTTTAAATACGGCGAGACTGGCCTTTTCTATTGTAAATTTTTCAAAAAATAATTTTTTACTCTCCCAAATTTTAAATACACCGAGGATTGCCTTTTCTATAGTAAATTTGTCAAAAAATTATTTTTTACTGTCGCAAATTTTAAATACGCCGAGGATTGCCTTTTCTATAGTAAATTTTTCAAAAATTATCTTTTACTGTCGCAAATTTTAAATACGCCGAGGATTACCTTTTCTATAGTAAATTTGTCAAAAAATTATTTTTTACTGTCGCAAATTTTAAATACGCCAAGGATTGCCTTTTCTATAGTAAATTTGTCAAAAATTATCTTTTACTGTCGCAAATTTTAAATACGACGAGGATTGCCTTTTCTATTGTAAACTTTTCAAAAAATAATTTTTTTCTGTGGCAAATTTTAAATACGGCGAGAATGACCTTTTCTATAGTAAATTTTTCAAAAAATTATTTTTAACTGTCGCAAATTTTAAAAACCCCGAGGATTGCCTTTTCTATAGTAAATTTTTCAAAAAATTATTTTTTACTGTCGCAAATTTTAAGTACGCCGAGGATTGCCTTTTCTATAGTAACTTTTTCAAAGATTATTTTTTCTGTCGCAAATTTTGAATACGCGAGTATGGCCTTTTCTGTTGTAGATTTTTCAAAAAATAATTTTTTACTGTCGCAAATTTTAAGTACGCCGAGGATTGCCTTTTCTATAGTAAATTTTTAAAAAAATAATTTTTTACTGTCGCAAATTTTAAATACACCGAGTATGGCCTTTCTATAGTAAATTATTCAAAAAATAATATTTTACTGTCGAAAATTTAAAATACGCCGAGGATTGCCTTTTCTATAGTAAATTTTCCAACAAATTATTTTCTACCCTCGCAAATTTTAAATACGCCAGGTATTGCCTTTTCTATTGTAAATTTTTCAAACAATTATTTTTACTGTCGTAAATTTTAAATACGCCGAGGATTGCCTTTTCTATAGTAAATTTTGCAAAAAATTATTTTGGCTGTCGCAAATTTTAAATACGCCGAGGAATGCCTTTTCTATAGTAAATTTTTCAAAAAATTATTTTTAACTGTCGCAAATTTTAAAAACGCCGAAGATTGCCTTTTCTATAGTAAATTTTTCAAAAAATTATTTTTAATTGTCGCAAATTTTAAAAACGACGAGGATTGCCTTTTCTATAGTAAATTTGTCAAAAATTATCTTTTACTGTCGCAAATTTTAAATACGACGAGGATTGCCTTTTCTATTGTAAACTTTTCAAAAAATTATTTTTTTCTGTAGCAGATTTTAAATACGGCGAGAATGGCCTTTTCTATTGTAAATTTTTCAAAAAATAATTTTTTACTCTCCCAAATTTTAAATACGCCGAGGATTGCCTTTTCTATAGTAAATTTGTCAAAAAATTATTTTTTACTGTCGCAAATTTTAAATACGCCAAGGATTGCCTTTTCTATAGTAAATTTGTCAAAAATTATCTTTTACTGTCGCAAATTTTAAATACGACGAGGATTGCCTTTTCTATTGTAAACTTTTCAAAAAATTATTTTTTTCTGTCGCAAATTTTAAATACGGCGAGACTGGCCTTTTCTATTGTAAATTTTTCAAAAAATAATTTTTTACTCTCCCAAATTTTAAATACGCCGAGGATTGCCTTTTCTATAGTAAATTTGTCAAAAAATTATTTTTAACTGTCGCAAATTTTAAAAACGCCGAAGATCGCCTTTTCTATAGTAACTTTTTCAAAAATTATTTTTTCTGTCGCAAATTTTGAATACGCGAGCAAGACCATTTCTATTGTAAATTTTTCAAAAAATAATTTTTTACTGTCCCAAATTTTAAATACGCCGAGGATTGCCTTTTCTATAGTAAATTTGTCAAAAAATTATTTTTTACTGTCGCAAATTTTAAATACGCCGAGGATTGCCTTTTCTATAGTAAATTTTTCAAAAATTATCTTTTACTGTCGCAAATTTTAAATACGCCGAGGATTACCTTTTCTATTGTAAACTTTTCAAAAAATAATTTTTTTCTGTGGCAAATTTTAAATACGGCGAGAATGACCTTTTCTATAGTAAATTTTTCAAAAAATTATTTTTAACTGTCGCAAATTTTAAAAACCCCGAGGATTGCCTTTTCTATAGTAAATTTTTCAAAAAATTATTTTTTACTGTCGCAAATTTTAATTACGCCGAGGATTGCTTTTCAATAGTAAATTTTTCAAAAACTTAGTTTTACCGTCGCAAATTTTAAATACGCCGAGGATTGCCTTTTCTATTGTAAATTTTTCAAAAAATTACTTTTTTCTGTCGCAATTTTTAAATACGGCGAGTATGACCTTTTTTTAGTAAATTTTCCAACCAATTATTTTCTACCGTCGCAAATTTTAAATACGCCAGGGATTTCCTTTTCTAATATAAATTTTACAAAAAATTATTTGTTACTGTCGCAAATTTAAAATAAGGTGAGTATGGCCCTTTCTATAGTAAATTTTTCAAAAAATTATTTTTTACTGTCGCAAATTTTAATTTCGCCGAGGATTGCATTTTCTATAGTAACTTTTTCAAAAAATTACTTTTTACTGTCGCAAATTTTAATTACGCCGAGGATTGATTTTCAATAGTAAATTTTTCAAAAAATAAATTTTACCGTCGCAAATTTTAAATACGCCGAGGATTGCCTTTTCTATTGTAAATTTTTCAAAAAATTATTTTTTTCTGTCGCAAATTTTAAATACGGCGAGTATGACCTTTTCTGTAGTAAATTTTCCAACAAATTATTTTCTACCGCCGCAAATTTTAAATACGCCAGGTATTGCCTTTTCTATAGTAAACTTTTCAAAAAATTATTTTTTTCTGTCGTAAATTTTAAATACGGCGAGAATGACCTTTTCTATAGTAAATTTTTCAAAAAATTACTTTTTACTGTCGCAAATTTTAATTACGCCGAGGATTGATTTTCAATAGTAAATTTTTCAAAAAACAAATTTTACCGACGCAAATTTTAAATACGCCGAGGATTGCCTTTTCTATTGTAAATTTTTCAAAAAATTATTTTTTTCCGTCGGAAATTTTAAATACCGCGGGTATGACCTTTTCTATAGTAAATTTTCCAACAAATTATTTTCTACCGCCGCAAATTTTAAATACGCCAGGTATTGCCTTTTCTATTGTAAACTTTTCAAAAAATTATTTTTTTCTGTCGTAAATTTTAAATACGGCGAGAATGACCTTTTCTATAGTAAATTTTTCAGAAAATTACTTTTTACTGTCGCAAATTTTAATTACGCCGAGGATTGATTTTCAGTAGTAAATTTTTCAAAAAATAAATTTTACCGTCGCAAATTTTAAATACGCCGAGGATTGCCTTTTCTATTGTAAATTTTTCAAAAAATTATTTTTTTCTGCCGCAGATTTTAAATACGGCGAGTATGACCTTTTCTATAGTAAATTTTCCAACAAATTATTTTCTACCGCCGCAAATTTTAAATACGCCAGGTATTGCCTTTTCTATTGTAAACTTTTCAAAAAATTATTTTTTTCTGTCGTAAATTTTAAATACGGCGAGAATGACCTTTTCTATAGTAAATTTTTCAAAAAATTTCTTTTTACTGTCGCAAATTTTAATTACGCCGAGGATTGATTTTCAATAGTAAATTTTTCAAAAAATAAATTTTACCGTCGCAAATTTTAAATACGCCGAGGATTGCCTTTTCTATTGTAAATTTTTCAAAAAATTATTTTTTTCTCTCGCAAATTTCAAATACGGCGAGTATGACCTTTTCTATAGTAAATTTTCCAACAAATTATTTTCTACCGCCGCAAGTTTTAAATACGCCAGGGATTGCCTTTTCTATTGTAAATTTTTCAAAAAATAATTTTTTACTGTCCCAAATTTTAAATACGAAGAGGATTGCCTTTTCTATAGTAATTTTGTCAAAAAAATATTTTTTACTGTCGCAAATTTTAAATACGCCGAGGATTGCCTTTTCTATTGTAAATTTTTCAAAAAATTTTTTTTTTCTCTCGAAAATTTTAAATACGACGAGTATGACCTTTTCTATAGTAAATTTTCCAACAAATTATTTTCTACCGCCGCAAATTTTAACTACGCCAGGTATTGCCTTTTCTATTGTAAACTTTTCAAAAAATTATTTTTTTCTGTCGTAAATTTTAAATACGGCGAGAATGACCTTTTCTATAGTAAATTTTTCAAAAAATTACTTTTTACTGTCGCAAATTTTAATTACGCCGAGGATTGATTTTCAATAGTAAATTTTTCAAAAAATAAATTTTACCGTCGCAAATGTTAAATACGCCGAGGATTGCCCTTTCTATAGTAAATTTTTCAAAAAATTATTTGTTACTGTCGCAAATTTTAAATACGCCGAGAATTGCCTTTTCTATAGTAAATTTTTCAAAAAATTATTTTTTACTCTCGCAAATTTTAAATACGCCGAGGATTGCCTTTTCTAATATAAATTTTACAAAAAATTATTTGTTACTGTGGCAAATTTTAAATACGCTGAGGATTGCCTTTTCTATAGTAAATTTTTGCCAAAAAATTATTTTGGCTGTCGCAAATTTTAAATACGCCGAGGAATGCCTTTTCTATAGTAAATTTTTCAAAAAATTATTTTTTACTCTCGCAAATTTTAAATACGCCGAGGATTGCCTTTTCTATTATAAATTTTACAAAAAACTATTTTTTACTGTCGCAAATTTAAAATACGGTGAGTATGGCCGTTTCTATAGTAAAGTTTTCAAAAAATTATTTTTACTATCAGAAATTTTAATTTCGCCGAGGATTGCCTTTTCTATAGTAACTTTTTCAAAGATTATTTTTTCTGTCGCAAATTTTGAGTACGCGAGTATGGCCTTTTCTATTGTAGATTTTTCAAAAAATAATTTTTTCTGTCGCAAATTTTAAGTACGCCGAGGATTGCCTTTTCTATAGTAAATTTTTAAAAAAATAATTTTTTACTGTCGCAAATTTTAAATACACCGGGTATGGCCTTTCTATAGTAAATTATTCAAAAAATAATATTTTACTGTCGAAAATTTAAAATACGCCGAGGATTGCCTTTTCTATAGTAAATTTTCCAACAAATTATTTTCTACCCTCGCAAATTTTAAATACGCCAGCGTATTGCGTTTTCTATTGTAAATTTTTCAAACAATTATTTTTACTGTCGCAAATTTTAAATACGCCGAGGATTGCCTTTTCTATAGTAAATTTTGCAAAAAATTATTTTGGCTG
Source organism: Dioctria rufipes (assembly GCA_963924295.1). NCBI lineage: Eukaryota > Metazoa > Arthropoda > Insecta > Diptera > Asilidae > Dioctria > Dioctria rufipes. The sequence goes on from CAWUPM010000933.1 coordinate 33,988, forward strand.
TCGCAAATTTTAAATACGCCGAGGAATGCCTTTTCTATAGTAAATTTTTCAAAAAATTATTTTTAACTGTCGCAAATTTTAAAAACGCCGAAGATTGCCGTTTCTATAGTAAATTTTTCAAAAAATTATTTTTAATTGTCGCAAATTTAAAAACGACGAGGATTGCCTTTTCTATAGTAAATTTTTCAGAAAATTTTTTTTTAGCGTCGCAAATTTTAATTACGCCAAGGATTGCCTTTTCTATAGTAAATTTGTCAAAAATTATCTTTTACTGTCGCAAATTTTAAATACGACGAGGATTGCCTTTTCTATTGTAAACTTTTCAAAAAATTATTTTTTTCTGTCGCAAAATTTAAATACGGCGAGAATGGCCTTTTCTATTGTAAATTTTTCAAAAAATAATTTTTTTACTCTCCCAAATTTTAAATACGCCGAGGATTGCCTTTTATATAGTAAATTTGTCAAAAAATTATGTTTTACTGTCGCAAATTTTAAATACGCCAAGGATTGCCTTTTCTATAGTAAATTTGTCAAAAATTATCTTTTACTGTCGCAAATTTTAAATACGACGAGATTGCCTTTTCTATTGCAAACTTTTCAAAAAATTATTTTTTTCTGTCGCAAATTTTAAATACGGCGAGAATGGCCTTTTCTATTGTAAATTTTCAAAAAATAATTTTTTACTCTCCCAAATTTTAAATACGCCGAGGATTGCCTTTTCTATAGTAAATTTGTCAAAAAATTATTTTTAACTGTCGCAAATTTTAAAAACGCCGACGATCGCCTTTTCTATAGTAACTTTTTCAAAAATTATTTTTTCTGTCGCAAATTTTGAATACGCGAGCAAGACCATTTCTATTGTAAATTTTTCAAAAAATAATTTTTTACTGTCCCAAATTTTAAATACGCCGAGGATTGCCTTTTCTATAGTAAATTTGTCAAAAAATTATTTTTTACTGTCACAAATTTTAAATACGCCGAGGATTGCCTTTTCTATAGTAAATTTTTCAAAAAATTATCTTTTACTGTCGCAAATTTTAAATACGCCGAGGATTACCTTTTCTATTGTAAACTTTTCAAAAAATACTTTTTTCTGTGGCAAATTTTAAATACGGCGAGAATGACCTTTTCTATAGTAAATTTTTCAAAAAATTATTTTTAACTGTCGCAAATTTTAAAAACCCCGAGGATTGCCTTTTCTATAGTAAATTTTTCAAAAAATTATTTTTTACTGTCGCAAATTTTAATTACGCCGAGGATTGCTTTTCAATAGTAAATTTTTCAAAAACTTAGTTTTACCGTCGCAAATTTTAAATACGCCGAGGATTGCCTTTTCTATTGAAAAATTTTTCAAAAAATTACTTTTTTCTGTCGCAAATTTTAAATACGGCGAGTATGACCTTTTTTTAGTAAATTTTCCAACAAATTATTTTCTACCGTCGCAAATTTTAAATACGCCAGGGATTGCCTTTTCTATTGTAAATTTTTCAAAAAATTATTTTTACTGTCGCAAATTTTAAATACGGAGAATATGAACTTTTCTATAGTAAATTTCTCAAAAAATTATTTCGGCTGTCGGAAATTTTAAATACGCCGAGGAATGCCTTTTCTATAGTAAATTTTTCAAAAAATTATTTTTAACTGTCGCAAATTTTGAAAACGCCGGGGATTGCCTTTTCTATAGTAAATTTTTCAGAAATTTTTTTTTTACCATCGCAAATTTTAATTACGCCGAGGATTGGCTTTTCAATCGTAAATATTTCAAAAAATAAATTTTACCGTCGCAAATGTTAAATACGCCGAGGATTGCTCCTTTCTATAGTAAATTTTTCAAAAAATAATTTGTTACTGTCGCAAATTTTAAATACGCCGAGAATTGCCTTTTATATAGTAAATTTATCAAAAAATTATTTTTTACTCCTCGCAAATTTTAAATACGCCGAGGATTGCCTTTTCTAATATAAATTTTACAAAAAATTATTTGTTACAGTCGCAAATTTAAAATAAGGTGAGAATGGCCCTTTCTATAGTAAATTTTACAAAAAAATTATTTTTTACTGTCGCAAATTTTAATTTCGCCGAGGATTGCATTTTCTATAGTCACTTTTTCAAAAATTATTTTTTCTAGTCAAAAATTTTGAATACGAGAGTATGGCCTTTTCTATTGTAGATTTTTCAAAAAATAATTTTTTACTGTCCCAAATTTTAAATACGCCGAGGATTGCCTTTTCTATTTTAAACTTTTCAAAAAATAATTTTTTACTGTCGCAAATTTTAAGTACGCCGAGGATTGCCTTTTCTATAGTAAATTTTTCAAAAAATAATTTTTTACTGTCGCAAAATTTAAATACACCGAGTATGGCCTTTCTATAGTAAATTATTCAAAAAATAATATTCTACTGTCGAAAATTTAAAATACGCCGAGGATTGCCTTTTCTATAGTAAATTTTCCAATAAATTATTTTCTACCCTCGCAAAATTTAAATACGCCAGGTATTGCCTTTTCTATTGTAAATTTTTCATACAATTATTTTTACTGTCGCAAATTTTAAATACGCCGAGGATTGCCTTTTCTATAGTAAATTTTGCAAAAAATTATTTTTTACTGTAGCAAATTTTAAATACGCCGAATATTGCCTTTTCTATTGTATACTTTTCCAAAAATTATTTTTTTCTGTCGCCACTTTTAAATACGGCGAGTATGGCCTTTTCTATAATAAATTTTTCAAAAAATTATTTTCAAATGTGGCAAACTTTAAAAACGCCGAAGGATTGCCTTTGCTATAGTAAATTTTTCAAAACATTATGTTTTACTGTCGCAAATTTTAAATACGCCGAGGATTGCCTTTTCTATAGTAAATTTTTCAAAAATTATCTTTTACTGTCGCAAATTTTAAATACGCCGAGGATTGCATTTTCTATTTTAAACTTTTCAAAAAATAATTTTTTACAGTCGCAAATTTTAAATACACCGAGTATGGCCATTCTATAGTAAATTATTCAAAAAATAATATTTTACTGTCGAAAATTTAAAATACGCTGAGGATTGGCTTTTCTATAGTAAATTTTCCAACAAATTATTTTCTACCCCTCCCAAATTTTAAATACGCCAGGTATTGCCTTTTCCTTTGTAAATTTTTTCAAACAATTAATTTTGCTGTTGCAAATTTTAAATACGCCGAGGATTGCCTTTTCTATAGTAAATTTTGCAAAAAATTATTTTTTACTGTAACAAATTTTAAATACGCCGAATATTGCCTTTTCTATTGTAAACTTTTCCAAAAATAATTTTTTTCTGTCGCCACTTTTAAATACGGCGGGTATGGCCTTTTCTATAATAAATTTTTAAAAAAATTATTTTCAAATGTGGCAAAATTTAAAAAACGCCGAGGATGGTTTTTCTTATAGTAAATTTTTCAAAAAATTATTTTTTACTGTCGCAAATTTTAATTACGCCGAGGATTGCCTTTTCAATAGTAAATTTTTCAAAAAATAAATTTTACCGTCGCAAATTTTTAAATATGCCGAGGATTGCCTTTTCTATAGTAAATTTTTCCAAATACTTTTTTTTTTCTGTGGCAAATTTTAAATACGGCGGGTTTGACCTTTTCTATAGAAAATTTTCCAACAAATTATTTTCTACCGTCGCAAATTTTAAATACGCCAGGGATTGCCTTTTCTATTGTAAATTTTTCAACAAATAATTTTTTACTGTCCCAAATTTTAAATACGCCGAGGATTGCCTTTTGTATAGTAAATTTGTCAAAAAATTATTTTTTACTGTCGCAAATTTTAAATACGCCGAGGATTGCCTTTTCTATAGTAAATTTTTCAAAAATTATCTTTTACTGTCGCAAATTTTAAATACGCCGAGGATTACCTTTTCTATTGTAAACTTTTCAAAAAA
>CAWUPM010000934.1:0-85715 GCA_963924295.1 Dioctria rufipes
CGAGGATTGCCTTTTCTATAGTAAATTTTTCAAAAAATAATTTTTTACTGTCGCAAATTTTAAATACGCCGAGGATTGCCTTTTCTATAGTAAATTTTTCAAAAAATAATTTTTTACTGTCGCAAATTTTAAATACGCCGAGGATTGCCTCTTCTATAGTAAATTTTTCAAAAAATAATTTTTTACTGTCGCAAATTTTAAATACGCCGAGGATTGCCTTTTCTATAGTAAATTTTTCATAAAATAATTTTTTACTGTCGCAAATTTTAAATACGCCGAGGATTGCCTTTTCTATAGTCAATTTTTCAAAAAATAATTTTTTACTGTCGCAAATTTTAAATACGCCGAGGATTGCCTTTTTTATAGTAAATTTTTCAAAAAATAATTTTTTACTGTCGCAAATTTTAAATACGCCGAGGATTGCCTTTTCTATAGTAAATTTTTCAAAAAATAATTTTTTACTGTCGCAAATTTTAAATACGCCGAGGATTGCCTTTTCCATAGTAAATTTTTCAAAAAATAATTTTTTACTGTCGCAAATTTTAAATACGCCGAGGATTGCCTTTTCTATAGTAAATTTTTCAAAAAATAATTTTTTACTGTCGCAAATTTTAAATACGCCGAGGATTTCGTTTTCTATAGTAAATTTTTCAAAAAATAATTTTTTACTGTCGCAAATTTTAAATACGCCGAGGATTTCGTTTTCTATAGTAAATTTTTCATAAAATAATTTTTTACTGTCGCAAATTTTAAATACGCCGAGGATTGCCTTTTCTATAGTAAATTTTTCAAAAAATAATTTTTTACTGTCGCAAATTTAAATACGCCGAGGATTGCCTTTTCTATAGTAAATTTTTCAAAAAATAATTTTTTACTGTCGCAAATTTTAAATACGCCGAGGATTGCCTTTTCTATAGTAAATTTTTCAAAAAATAATTTTTTACTGTCGCAAATTTTAAATACGCCGAGGATTGCCTTTTCTATAGTAAATTTTTCAAAAAATAATTTTTTACTGTCGCAAATTTTAAATACGCCGAGGATTTCGTTTTCTATAGTAAATTTTTCAAAAAATAATTTTTTACTGTCGCAAATTTTAAATACGCCGAGGATTTCGTTTTCTATAGTAAATTTTTCATAAAATAATTTTTTACTGTCGCAAATTTTAAATACGCCGAGGATTGCCTTTTCTATAGTAAATTTTTCAAAAAATAATTTTTTACTGTCGCAAATTTTAAATACGCCGAGGATTGCCTTTTCTATAGTAAATTTTTCAAAAAATAATTTTTTACTGTCGCAAATTTTAAATGCGCCGAGGATTGCCTTTTCTATAGTAAATTTTTCATAAAATAATTTTTTACTGTCGCAAATTTTAAATGCGCCGAGGATTGCCTTTTCTATAGTAAATTTTTCAAAAAATAGTTTTTTACTGTCGCAAATTTTAAATACGCCGAGGATTGCCTCTTCTATAGTAAATTTTTCAAAAAATAATTTTTTACTGTCGCAAATTTTAAATGCGCCGAGGATTGCCTTTTCTATAGTAAATTTTTCATAAAATAATTTTTTACTGTTGCAAATTTTAAATACGCCGAGGATTGCCTTTTCTATAGTAAATTTTTCAAAAAATAATTTTTTAGTGTCGCAAATTTTAAATACGCCGAGGATTGCCTTTTCTATAGTAAATTTTTCAAAAAATAATTTTTTACTGTCGCAAATTTTAAATACGCCGAGGATTGCCTTTTTTATAGTAAATTTTTCGAAAAATAATTTTTTACTGTCGCAAATTTTAAATACGCCGAGGATTGCCTTTTCTATAGTAAATTTTTCAAAAAATAATTTTTTACTGTCGCAAATTTTAAATACGCCGAGGATTGCCTTTTCTATAGTAAATTTTTCATAAAATAATTTTTTACTGTCGCAAATTTTAAATACGCCGAGGATTGCCTTTTCTATAGTAAATTTTTCAAAAAATAATTTTTTACTGTCGCAAATTTTAAATACGCCGAGGATTGCCTTTTCTATAGTAAATTTTTCAAAAAGAAATTTTTACTGTCGCAAATTTTAAATACGCCGAGGATTGCCTTTTCTATATTAAATTTTTCAAAAAATAATTTTTTACTGTCGCAAATTTTAAATACGCCGAGGATTGCCTTTTCTATAGTAAATTTTTCAAAAAATAATTTTTTACTGTCGCAAATTTTAAATACGCCGAGGATTTCGTTTTCTATAGTAAATTTTTCATAAAATAATTTTTTACTGTCGCAAATTTTAAATACGCCGAGGATTGCCTTTTCTACAGTAAATTTTTCAAAAAATAATTTTTTACTGTCGCAAATTTTAAATACGCCGAGGATTGCCTTTTCTATAGTAAATTTTTCAAAAAATAATTTTTTACTGTCGCAAATTTTAAATACGCCGAGGATTGCCTTTTCTATAGTAAATTTTTCAAAAAATAATTTTTTACTGTCGCAAATTTTAAATGCGCCGAGGATTGCCTTTTCTATAGTAAATTTTTCAAAAAATAATTTTTTACTGTCGCAAATTTTAAATACGCCGAGGATTGCCTTTTTTATAGTAAATTTTTCGAAAAATAATTTTTTACTGTCGCAAATTTTAAATACGCCGAGGATTGCCTTTTCTATAGTAAATTTTTCAAAAAATAATTTTTTACTGTCGCAAATTTTAAATACGCCGAGGATTGCCTTTTCTATAGTAAATTTTTCATAAAATAATTTTTTACTGTCGCAAATTTTAAATACGCCGAGGATTGCCTTTTCTATAGTAAATTTTTAAAAAAATAATTTTTTACTGTCGCAAATTTTAAATACGCCGAGGATTTCGTTTTCTATAGTAAATTTTTCATAAAATAATTTTTTACTGTCGCAAATTTTAAATACGCCGAGGATTGCCTTTTCTATAGTAAATTTTTCAAAAAATAATTTTTTACTGTCGCAAATTTTAAATACGCCGAGGATTGCCTTTTCTATAGTAAATTTTTCAAAAAATAATTTTTTACTGTCGCAAATTTTAAATACGCCGAGGATTGCCTTTTCTATAGTAAATTTTTCAAAAAATAATTTTTTACTGTCGCAAATTTTAAATGCGCCGAGGATTGCCTTTTCTATAGTAAATTTTTCAAAAAATAATTTTTTACTGTCGCAAATTTTAAATACGCCGAGGATTGCCTTTTTTATAGTAAATTTTTCGAAAAATAATTTTTTACTGTCGCAAATTTTAAATACGCCGAGGATTGCCTTTTCTATAGTAAATTTTTCAAAAAATAATTTTTTACTGTCGCAAATTTTAAATACGCCGAGGATTGCCTTTTCTATAGTAAATTTTTCATAAAATAATTTTTTACTGTCGCAAATTTTAAATACGCCGAGGATTGCCTTTTCTATAGTAAATTTTTCAAAAAATAATTTTTTACTGTCGCAAATTTTAAATACGCCGAGGATTGCCTTTTCTATAGTAAATTTTTCAAAAAATAATTTTTTACTATCGCAAATTTTAAATACGCCGAGGATTGCCTTTTCTATAGTAAATTTTTAAAAAAATAATTTTTTACTGTCGCAAATTTTAAATACGCCGAGGATTGCCTTTTCTATAGTAAATTTGTCAAAAAATTATTTTTTACTGTCGCAAATTTTAAATACGCCGAGGTTTGCCTTTTCTATAGTAACTTTTTCAAAAAATAATTTTTTACTGTCGCAAATTTTAAATACGCCGAGGATTGCCTTTTCTATAGTAAATTTTTCATAAAATAATTTTTTACTGTCGCAAATTTTAAATACGCCGAGGATTGCATTTTCTATAGTAAATTTTTCAAAAAATAATTTTTTACTGTCGCAAATTTTAAATACGCCGAGGATTGCCTTTTCTATAGTAAATTTTTCAAAAAATAATTTGTTACTGTCGCAAATTTTAAATACGCCGAGGATTGCCTTTTCTATAGTAAATTTTTCAAAAATAATTTTTTACTGTCGCAAATTTTAAATACGCCGAGGATTGCCTTTTCTATAGTAAATATTTCATAAAATAATTTTTTACTGTCGCAAATTTTAAATACGCCGAGGATTGCCTTTTCTATAGTAAATTTTTCAAAAACTAAATTTTTACTGTCGCGAATTTTAAATACGCCGAGGATTGCCTTTTCTATAGTAAATTTTTCAAAAAATAATTTTTTACTGTCGCAAATTTTAAATACGCCGAGGATTGCCTTTTCTATAGTAATTTTTTCAAAAAATAAATTTTTATTGTCGCAAATTTTAAATACGCCGAGGATTGCCTTTTCTATAGTAAATTTTTCAAAAAATAATTTTTTACTGTCGCAAATTTTAAATACGCCGAGTATTGCCTTTTCTATAGTAAATTTTTCAAAAAATAATTTTTTACTGTCGCAAATTTTAAATACGCCGAGGATTGCCTTTTCTAAAGTAAATTTTTCAAAAAATAATTTTTTACTGTCGCAAATTTTAAATACGCCGAGCATTGCCTTTTCTATAGTAAATTTGTCAAAAAATAATTTTTTACTGTCGCAAATTTTAAATGCGCCGAGGATTGCCTTTTCTATAGTAAATTTTTCAAAAATTATTTTTTACTGTCGCAAATTTTAAATACGCCGAGGATTGCCTTTTCTTTAGTAAATTTTTCAAAAAATAATTTTTTACTGTCGCAAATTTTAAATACGCCGAGGATTGCCTTTTCTATAGTAAATTTTTCAAAAAATAATTTTTTACTCTCGCAAATTTTAAATACGCCGAGGATTGCCTTTTCTATAGTAAATTTTTCAAAAAATAATTTTTTACTGTCGCAAATTTTAAATACGACGAGGATTGCCTTTTCTATAGTAAATTTTTCATAAAATAATTTTTTACTGTCGCAAATTTTAAATACGCCGAGGATTGCCTTTTCTATAGTAAATTTTTCAAAAAATAAATTTTTACTGTCGCAAATTTTAAATACGCCGAGGATTGCCTTTTCTATAGTAAATTTTTCATAAAATAATTTATTACTGTCGCAAATTTTAAATACGCCGAGGATTGCCTTTTCTATAGTAAATTTTTCAAAAAATAAATTTTTACTGTCGCAAATTTTAAATACGCCGAGGATTGCCTTTTCTATAGTAAATTTTTCAAAAAATAATTTTTTACTGTCGCAAATTTTAAATACGCCGAGGATTGCCTTTTCTATAGTAAATTTTTCAAAAAATAATTTTTTACTGTCGCAAATTTTAAATACGCCGAGGATTGCCTTTTCTATAGTAAATTTTTCATAAAATAATTTTTTACTGTCGCAAATTCTAAATACGCCGAGGATTGCCTTTTCTATAGTAAATTTTTCAAAAAATAATTTTTTACTGTCGCAAATTTTAAATACGCCGAGGATTGCCTTTTCTATAGTAAATTTTTCATAAAATAATTTTTTACTGTCGCAAATTTTAAATACGCCGAGGATTGCCTTTTCTATAGTAAATTTTTCAAAAAATAAATTTTTACTGTCGCAAATTTTAAATACGCCGAGGATTGCCTTTTCTATAGTAAATTTTTCAAAAAATAATTTTTTACTGTCGCAAATTTTAAATACGCCGAGGATTGCCTTTTCTATAGTAAATTTTTCAAAAAATTATTTTTTACTGTCGCAAACTTTAAATACGCCGAGGATTGCCTTTTCTATATTAAATTTTTCAAAAAATAATTTTTTACTGTCGCAAATTTTAAATACGCCGAGGATTGCCTTTTCTATAGTAAATTTTTCAAAAAATAATTTTTTACTGTCGCAAATTTTAAATACGCCGAGGATTGCCTTTTCTATAGTAAATTTTTCAAAAAATAATTTTTTACTGTCGCAAATTTTAAATACGCCGTGGATTGCCTTTTCTATAGTAAATTTTTCAAAAAATAATTTTTTACTGTCGCAAATTTTAAATACGCCGAGAATTGCCTTTTCTATAGTAAATTTTTCAAAAAATAATTTTTTACTGTCGCAAATTTTAAATACGCCGAGGATTGCCTTTTCTATAGTAAATTTTTCAAAAAATAATTTTTTACTGTCGCAAATTTTAAATACGCCGAGGATTGCCTTTTCTATAGTAAATTTTTCAAAAAATAATTTTTTACTGTCGCAAATTTTAAATACGCCCAGGATTGCCTTTTCTATAGTAAATTTTTCAAAAACTAAATTTTTACTGTCGCGAATTTTAAATACGCCGAGGATTGCCTTTTCTATAGTAAATTTTTCAAAAAATAATTTTATACTGTCGCAAATTTTAAATACGCCGAGGATTGCCTTTTCTATAGTAAATTTTTCAAAAAATAATTTTTTACTGTCGCAAATTTTAAATACGCCGAGTATTGCCTTTTCTATAGTAAATTTTTCAAAAAATAATTTTTTACTGTCGCAAATTTTAAATACGCCGAGGATTGCCTTTTCTAAAGTAAATTTTTCAAAAAATAATTTTTTACTGTCGCAAATTTTAAATACGCCGAGCATTGCCTTTTCTATAGTAAATTTGTCAAAAAATAATTTTTTACTGTCGCAAATTTTAAATGCGCCGAGGATTGCCTTTTCTATAGTAAATTTTTCAAAAATTATTTTTTACTGTCGCAAATTTTAAATACGCCGAGGATTGCCTTTTCTTTAGTAAATTTTTCAAAAAATAATTTTTTACTGTCGCAAATTTTAAATACGCCGAGGATTGCCTTTTCTATAGTAAATTTTTCAAAAAATAATTTTTTACTCTCGCAAATTTTAAATACGCCGAGGATTGCCTTTTCTATAGTAAATTTTTCAAAAAATAATTTTTTACTGTCGCAAATTTTAAATACGACGAGGATTGCCTTTTCTATAGTAAATTTTTCATAAAATAATTTTTTACTGTCGCAAATTTTAAATACGCCGAGGATTGCCTTTTCTATAGTAAATTTTTCAAAAAATAAATTTTTACTGTCGCAAATTTTAAATACGCCGAGGATTGCCTTTTCTATAGTAAATTTTTCATAAAATAATTTATTACTGTCGCAAATTTTAAATACGCCGAGGATTGCCTTTTCTATAGTAAATTTTTCAAAAAATAAATTTTTACTGTCGCAAATTTTAAATACGCCGAGGATTGCCTTTTCTATAGTAAATTTTTCAAAAAATAATTTTTTACTGTCGCAAATTTTAAATACGCCGAGGATTGCCTTTTCTATAGTAAATTTTTCAAAAAATAATTTTTTACTGTCGCAAATTTTAAATACGCCGAGGATTGCCTTTTCTATAGTAAATTTTTCATAAAATAATTTTTTACTGTCGCAAATTCTAAATACGCCGAGGATTGCCTTTTCTATAGTAAATTTTTCAAAAAATAATTTTTTACTGTCGCAAATTTTAAATACGCCGAGGATTGCCTTTTCTATAGTAAATTTTTCATAAAATAATTTTTTACTGTCGCAAATTTTAAATACGCCGAGGATTGCCTTTTCTATAGTAAATTTTTCAAAAAATAATTTTTTACTGTCGCAAATTTTAAATACGCCGAGGATTGCCTTTTCTATAGTAAATTTTTCAAAAAATAATTTTTTACTGTCGCAAATTTTAAATACGCCGAGGATTGCTTTTTCTATAGTAAATTTTTCAAAAAATTATTTTTTACTGTCGCAAACTTTAAATACGCCGAGGATTGCCTTTTCTATATTAAATTTTTCAAAAAATAATTTTTTACTGTCGCAAATTTTAAATACGCCGAGGATTGCCTTTTCTATAGTAAATTTTTCAAAAAATAATTTGTTACTGTCGCAAATTTTAAATACGCCGAGGATTGCCTTTTCTATAGTAAATTTTTCAAAAAATAATTTTTTACTGTCGCAAATTTTAAATACGCCGTGGATTGCCTTTTCTATAGTAAATTTTTCAAAAAATAATTTTTTACTGTCGCAAATTTTAAATACGCCGAGAATTGCCTTTTCTATAGTAAATTTTTCAAAAAATAATTTTTTACTGTCGCAAATTTTAAATACGCCGAGGATTGCCTTTTCTATAGTAAATTTTTCAAAAAATAATTTTTTACTGTCGCAAATTTTAAATACGCCGAGGATTGCCTTTTCTATAGTAATTTTTTCAAAAAATAAATTTTTATTGTCGCAAATTTTAAATACGCCGAGGATTGCCTTTTCTATAGTAAATTTTTCAAAAACTAAATTTTTACTGTCGCGAATTTTAAATACGCCGAGGATTGCCTTTTCTATAGTAAATTTTTCAAAAAATAATTTTTTACTGTCGCAAATTTTAAATACGCCGAGGATTGCCTTTTCTATAGTAAATTTTTCAAAAAATAATTTTTTACTGTCGCAAATTTTAAATACGCCGAGGATTGCCTTTTCTATAATGAATTTGTCAAAAAATAATTTTTTACTGTCGCAAATTTTAAATACGCCGAGGATTGCCTTTTCTATAGTAATTTTTTCAAAAAATAAATTTTTATTGTCGCAAATTTTAAATACGCCGAGGATTGCCTTTTCTATAGTAAATTTTTCATAAAATAATTTTTTACTGTTGCAAATTTTAAATACGCCGAGGATTGCCTTTTCTATAGTAAATTTTTCAAAAAATAATTTTTTAGTGTCGCAAATTTTAAATACGCCGAGGATTGCCTTTTCTATAGTAAATTTTTCAAAAAATAATTTTTTACTGTCGCAAATTTTAAATACGCCGAGGATTGCCTTTTTTATAGTAAATTTTTCGAAAAATAATTTTTTACTGTCGCAAATTTTAAATACGCCGAGGATTGCCTTTTCTATAGTAAATTTTTCAAAAAATAATTTTTTACTGTCGCAAATTTTAAATACGCCGAGGATTGCCTTTTCTATAGTAAATTTTTCATAAAATAATTTTTTACTGTCGCAAATTTTAAATACGCCGAGGATTGCCTTTTCTATAGTAAATTTTTCAAAAAATAATTTTTTACTGTCGCAAATTTTAAATACGCCGAGGATTGCCTTTTCTATAGTAAATTTTTCAAAAAGAAATTTTTACTGTCGCAAATTTTAAATACGCCGAGGATTGCCTTTTCTATATTAAATTTTTCAAAAAATAATTTTTTACTGTCGCAAATTTTAAATACGCCGAGGATTGCCTTTTCTATAGTAAATTTTTCAAAAAATAATTTTTTACTGTCGCAAATTTTAAATACGCCGAGGATTTCGTTTTCTATAGTAAATTTTTCATAAAATAATTTTTTACTGTCGCAAATTTTAAATACGCCGAGGATTGCCTTTTCTATAGTAAATTTTTCAAAAAATAATTTTTTACTGTCGCAAATTTTAAATACACCGAGGATTGCCTTTTCTATAGTAAATTTTTCAAAAAATAATTTTTTACTGTCGCAAATTTTAAATACGCCGAGGATTGCCTTTTCTATAGTAAATTTTTCAAAAAATAATTTTTTACTGTCGCAAATTTTAAATGCGCCGAGGATTGCCTTTTCTATAGTAAATTTTTCAAAAAATAATTTTTTACTGTCGCAAATTTTAAATACGCCGAGGATTGCCTTTTTTATAGTAAATTTTTCGAAAAATAATTTTTTACTGTCGCAAATTTTAAATACGCCGAGGATTGCCTTTTCTATAGTAAATTTTTCAAAAAATAATTTTTTACTGTCGCAAATTTTAAATACGCCGAGGATTGCCTTTTCTATAGTAAATTTTTCATAAAATAATTTTTTACTGTCGCAAATTTTAAATACGCCGAGGATTGCCTTTTCTATAGTAAATTTTTCAAAAAATAATTTTTTACTGTCGCAAATTTTAAATACGCCGAGGATTGCCTTTTTTATAGTAAATTTTTCAAAAAATAATTTTTTACTGTCGCAAATTTTAAATACGCCGAGGATTTCCTTTTCTATAGTAAATTTTTCATAAAATAATTTTTTACTGTCGCAAATTTTAAATACGCCGAGGATTGCCTTTTCTATAGTAAATTTTTCAAAAAATAATTTTTTACTGTCGCAAATTTTAAATACGCCGAGGATTGCCTTTTCTATAGTAAATTTTTCAAAAAATAATTTTTTACTGTCGCAAATTTTAAATACGCCGAGGATTGCCTTTTCTATAGTAAATTTTTCAAAAAATAATTTTTTACTGTCGCAAATTTTAAATACGCCGTGGATTGCCTTTTCTATAGTAAATTTTTCAAAAAATAATTTTTTACTGTCGCAAATTTTAAATACGCCGAGAATTGCCTTTTCTATAGTAAATTTTTCAAAAAATAATTTTTTACTGTCGCAAATTTTAAATACGCCGAGGATTGCCTTTTCTATAGTAAATTTTTCAAAAAATAATTTTTTACTGTCGCAAATTTTAAATACGCCGAGGATTGCCTTTTCTATAGTAAATTTTTCAAAAAATAATTTTTTACTGTCGCAAATTTTAAATACGCCCAGGATTGCCTTTTCTATAGTAAATTTTTCAAAAACTAAATTTTTACTGTCGCGAATTTTAAATACGCCGAGGATTGCCTTTTCTATAGTAAATTTTTCAAAAAATAATTTTTTACTGTCGCAAATTTTAAATACGCCGAGGATTGCCTTTTCTATAGTAAATTTTTCAAAAAATAATTTTTTACTGTCGCAAATTTTAAATACGCCGAGGATTGCCTTTTCTATAATGAATTTGTCAAAAAATAATTTTTTACTGTCGCAAATTTTAAATACGCCGAGGATTGCCTTTTCTATAGTAATTTTTTCAAAAAATAAATTTTTATTGTCGCAAATTTTAAATACGCCGAGGATTGCCTTTTCTATAGTAAATTTTTCATAAAATAATTTTTTACTGTTGCAAATTTTAAATACGCCGAGGATTGCCTTTTCTATAGTAAATTTTTCAAAAAATAATTTTTTAGTGTCGCAAATTTTAAATACGCCGAGGATTGCCTTTTCTATAGTAAATTTTTCAAAAAATAATTTTTTACTGTCGCAAATTTTAAATGCGCCGAGGATTGCCTTTTCTATAGTAAATTTTTCAAAAAATAATTTTTTACTGTCGCAAATTTTAAATACGCCGAGGATTGCCTTTTTTATAGTAAATTTTTCGAAAAATAATTTTTTACTGTCGCAAATTTTAAATACGCCGAGGATTGCCTTTTCTATAGTAAATTTTTCAAAAAATAATTTTTTACTGTCGCAAATTTTAAATACGCCGAGGATTGCCTTTTCTATAGTAAATTTTTCATAAAATAATTTTTTACTGTCGCAAATTTTAAATACGCCGAGGATTGCCTTTTCTATAGTAAATTTTTCAAAAAATAATTTTTTACTGTCGCAAATTTTAAATACGCCGAGGATTGCCTTTTTTATAGTAAATTTTTCAAAAAATAATTTTTTACTGTCGCAAATTTTAAATACGCCGAGGATTTCCTTTTCTATAGTAAATTTTTCATAAAATAATTTTTTACTGTCGCAAATTTTAAATACGCCGAGGATTGCCTTTTCTATAGTAAATTTTTCAAAAAATAATTTTTTACTGTCGCAAATTTTAAATACGCCGAGGATTGCCTTTTCTATAGTAAATTTTTCAAAAAATAAATTTTTACTGTCGCAAATTTTAATTACGCCGAGGATTGCCTTTTCTATAGTAAATTTTTCAACAAATAATTTTTTACTGTCGCAAATTTTAAATACGCCGAGGATTTCCTTTTCTATAGTAAATTTTTCTTAAAATAATTTTTACTGTCGCAAATTTTAAATACGCCGAGGATTGCCTTTTCTATAGTAAATTTTTCAAAAAATTATTTTTTACTGTCGCAAATTTTAAATACGCCGAGGATTGCCTTTTCTATAGTAAATTTTTCAAAAAATAATTTTCTACTGTCGCAAATTTTAAATACGCCGAGGATTGCCTTTTCTATAGTAAATTTTTCAAAAAATAATTTTTTACTGTCGCAAATTTTAAATACGCCGAGGATTGCCTTTTCTATAGTAAATTTTTCAAAAAATAAATTTTTACTGTCGCAAATTTTAAATACGCCGAGGATTGCCTTTTTTATAGTAAATTTTTCATAAAATAACTTTTTACTGTCGCAAATTTTAAATACGCCGAGGATTGCCTTTTCTATAGTAAATTTTTACTGTCGCAAATTTTAAATACGCCGAGGATTGCTTTTTCTATAGTAAATTTTTCAAAAAATAATTTTTTACTGTCGCAAATTTTAAATACGCCGAGGATTTCCTTTTCTATAGTAAATTTTTCATAAAATCATTTTTTACTGTCGCAAATTTTAAATACGCCGAGGATTGCCTTTTCTATAGTAAATTTTTCAAAAAATAATTTTTTACTGTCGCAAATTTTAAATACGCCGAGGATTGCCTTTTCTATAGTAAATTTTTCAAAAAATAATTTTTTACTGTCGCAAATTTTAAATACGCCGAGGATTGCCTTTTCTATAGTAAATTTTTCAAAAAATAATTTTTTACTGTCGCAAATTTTAAATGCGCCGAGGATTGCCTTTTCTATAGTAAATTTTTCATAAAATAATTTTTTACTGTTGCAAATTTTAAATACGCCGAGGATTGCCTTTTCTATAGTAAATTTTTCAAAAAATAATTTTTTAGTGTCGCAAATTTTAAATACGCCGAGGATTGCCTTTTCTATAGTAAATTTTTCATAAAATAATTTTTTACTGTAGCAAATTTTAAATACGCCGAGGATTGCCTTTTCTATAGTAAATTTTTCAAATAATAAATTTTTACTGTCGCAAATTTTAAATACGCCGAGGATTGCCTTTTCTATAGTAAATTTTTCAAAAAATAATTTTTTACTGTCGCAAATTTTAAATACGCCGAGGATTGCCTTTTCTATAGTAAATTTTTCAAAAAATAATTTTTTACTGTCGCAAATTTTAAATACGCCGAGGATTGCCTTTTCTATAGTAAATTTTTCAAAAAATAAATTTTTACTGTCGCAAATTTTAAATACGCCGAGGATTGCCTTTTCTATAGTAAGTTTTTCAAAAAATAAATTTTTACTGTCGCAAATTTTAATTACGCCGAGGATTGCCTTTTCTATAGTAAATTTTTCAACAAATAATTTTTTACTGTCGCAAATTTTAAATACGCCGAGGATTGCCTTTTTTATAGTAAATTTTTCAAAAAATAATTTTTTACTGTCGCAAATTTTAAATACGCCGAGGATTGCCTTTTCTATAGTCAATTTTTCAAAAAATAATTTTTTACTGTCGCAAATTTTAAATACGCCGAGGATTGCCTTTTCTATAGTAAATTTTTCAAAAAATAATTTTTTACTGTCGCAAATTTTAAATACGCCGAGGATTGCCTTTTCTATAGTAAATTTTTCAAAAAATAATTTTTTACTGTCGCAAATTTTAAATACGCCGAGGATTTCGTTTTCTATAGTAAATTTTTCAAAAAATAATTTTTTACTGTCGCAAATTTTAAATACGCCGAGGATTTCGTTTTCTATAGTCAATTTTTCATAAAATAATTTTTTACTGTCGCAAATTTTAAATACGCCGAGGATTGCCTTTTCTATAGTAAATTTTTCAAAAAATAATTTTTTACTGTCGCAAATTTTAAATACGCCGAGGATTGCCTTTTCTATAGTAAATTTTTCAAAAAATAATTTTTTACTGTCGCAAATTTTAAATACGCCGAGGATTGCCTTTTCTATAGTAAATTTTTCAAAAAATAATTTTTTACTGTCGCAAATTTTAAATGCGCCGAGGATTGCCTTTTCTATAGTATATTTTTCATAAAATAATTTTTTACTGTTGCAAATTTTAAATACGCCGAGGATTGCCTTTTCTATAGTAAATTTTTCAAAAAATAAGTTTTTACTGTCGCAAATTTTAAATACGCCGAGGATTGCCTTTTCTATAGTAAATTTTTCAAAAAATAATTTTTTACTGTCCCAAATTTTAAATACGCCGAGGATTGCCTTTTCTATAGTAAATTTTTCAAAAAATAATTTTTTACTGTCGCAAATTTTAAATACGCCGAGGATTGCCTTTTCTATAGTAAATTTTTCATAAAATAATTTTTTACTGTCGCAAATTTTAAATACGCCGAGGATTGCCTTTTCTATAGTAAATTTTTCAAAAAATTATTTTTTACTGTCGCAAATTTTAAATACGCCGAGGATTGCCTTTTCTATAGTAAATTTTTCAAAAAATAAGTTTTTACTGTCGCAAATTTTAAATACGCCGAGGATTGCCTTTTCTATAGTAAATTTTTCAAAAAATAAATTTTTACTGTCGCAAATTTTAAATACGCCGAGGATTGCCTTTTCTATAGTAAATTTTTCAAAAAATAAGTTTTTACTGTCGCAAATTTTAAATACGTCGAGGATTGCCTTTTCTATAGTAAATTTTTCATAAAATAATTTTTTACTGTCGCAAATTTTAAATTCGCCGAGGATTGCATTTTCTATAGTAAATTTTTCAAAAAATAATTTTTTACTGTCGCAAATTTTAAATACGCCGAGGATTGCCTTTTCTATAGTAAATTTTTCAAAAAATAATTTTTTACTGTCGCAAATTTTAAATACGCCGAGGATTGCCTTTTCTATAGTAAATTTTTCAAAAAATAATTTTTTACTGTCGCAAATTTTAAATACGCCGAGGATTGCCTTTTCTATAGTAAATATTTCATAAAATAATTTTTTACTGTCGCAAATTTTAAATACGCCGAGGATTGCCTTTTCTATAGTAAATTTTTCAAAAACTAAATTTTTACTGTCGCGAATTTTAAATACGCCGAGGATTGCCTTTTCTATAGTAAATTTTTCAAAAAATAATTTTTTACTGTCGCAAATTTTAAATACGCCGAGGATTGCCTTTTCTATAGTAAATTTTTCAAAAAATAATTTTTTACTGTCGCAAATTTTAAATACGCCGAGGATTGCCTTTTCTATAGTAAATATTTCATAAAATAATTTTTTACTGTCGCAAATTTTAAATACGCCGAGGATTGCCTTTTCTATAGTAAATTTTTCAAAAACTAAATTTTTACTGTCGCGAATTTTAAATACGCCGAGGATTGCCTTTTCTATAGTAAATTTTTCAAAAAATAATTTTTTACTGTCGCAAATTTTAAATACGCCGAGGATTGCCTTTTCTATAGTAATTTTTTCAAAAAATAAATTTTTATTGTCGCAAATTTTAAATACGCCGAGGATTGCCTTTTCTATAGTAAATTTTTCAAAAAATAATTTTTTACTGTCGCAAATTTTAAATACGCCGAGTATTGCCTTTTCTATAGTAAATTTTTCAAAAAATAATTTTTTACTGTCGCAAATTTTAAATACGCCGAGGATTGCCTTTTCTAAATTAAATTTTTCAAAAAATAATTTTTTACTGTCGCAAATTTTAAATACGCCGAGCATTGCCTTTTCTATAGTAAATTTGTCAAAAAATAATTTTTTACTGTCGCAAATTTTAAATGCGCCGAGGATTGCCTTTTCTATAGTAAATTTTTCAAAAATTATTTTTTACTGTCGCAAATTTTAAATACGCCGAGGATTGCCTTTTCTTTAGTAAATTTTTCAAAAAATAATTTTTTACTGTCGCAAATTTTAAATACGCCGAGGATTGCCTTTTCTATAGTAAATTTTTCAAAAAATAATTTTTTACTCTCGCAAATTTTAAATACGCCGAGGATTGCCTTTTCTATAGTAAATTTTTCAAAAAATAATTTTTTACTGTCGCAAATTTTAAATACGCCGAGGATTGCCTTTTCTAAAGTAAATTTTTCAAAAAATAATTTTTTACTGTCGCAAATTTTAAATACGCCGAGCATTGCCTTTTCTATAGTAAATTTGTCAAAAAATAATTTTTTACTGTCGCAAATTTTAAATGCGCCGAGGATTGCCTTTTCTATAGTAAATTTTTCAAAAATTATTTTTTACTGTCGCAAATTTTAAATACGCCGAGGATTGCCTTTTCTTTAGTAAATTTTTCAAAAAATAATTTTTTACTGTCGCAAATTTTAAATACGCCGAGGATTGCCTTTTCTATAGTAAATTTTTCATAAAATAATTTTTTACTGTCGCAAATTTTAAATACGCCGAGGATTGCATTTTCTATAGTAAATTTTTCAAAAAATAATTTTTTACTGTCGCAAATTTTAAATACGCCGAGGATTGCCTTTTCTATAGTAAATTTTTCAAAAAATAATTTTTTACTGTCGCAAATTTTAAATACGCCGAGGATTGCCTTTTCTATAGTAAATTTTTCATAAAATAATTTTTTACTGTCGCAAATTCTAAATACGCCGAGGATTGCCTTTTCTATAGTAAATTTTTCAAAAAATAATTTTTTACTGTCGCAAATTTTAAATACGCCGAGGATTGCCTTTTCTATAGTAATTTTTTCAAAAAATAAATTTTTATTGTCGCAAATTTTAAATACGCCGAGGATTGCCTTTTCTATAGTAAATTTTTCAAAAAATAATTTTTTACTGTCGCAAATTTTAAATACGCCGAGTATTGCCTTTTCTATAGTAAATTTTTCAAAAAATAATTTTTTACTGTCGCAAATTTTAAATACGCCGAGGATTGCCTTTTCTAAAGTAAATTTTTCAAAAAATAATTTTTTACTGTCGCAAATTTTAAATACGCCGAGGATTGCCTTTTCTATAGTAAATTTGTCAAAAAATAACTTTTTACTGTCGCAAATTTTAAATGCGCCGAGGATTGCCTTTTCTATAGTAAATTTTTCAAAAATTATTTTTTACTGTCGCAAATTTTAAATACGCCGAGGATTGCCTTTTCTTTAGTAAATTTTTCAAAAAATAATTTTTTACTGTCGCAAATTTTAAATACGCCGAGGATTGCCTTTTCTATAGTAAATTTTTCATAAAATAATTTTTTACTGTCGCAAATTTTAAATACGCCGAGGATTGCATTTTCTATAGTAAATTTTTCAAAAAATAATTTTTTACTGTCGCAAATTTTAAATACGCCGAGGATTGCCTTTTCTATAGTAAATTTTTCAAAAAATAATTTTTTACTGTCGCAAATTTTAAATACGCCGAGGATTGCCTTTTCTATAGTAAATTTTTCAAAAAATAATTTTTTACTGTCGCAAATTTTAAATACGCCGAGGATTGCCTTTTCTATAGTAAATATTTCATAAAATAATTTTTTACTGTCGCAAATTTTAAATACGCCGAGGATTGCCTTTTCTATAGTAAATTTTTCAAAAACTAAATTTTTACTGTCGCGAATTTTAAATACGCCGAGGATTGCCTTTTCTATAGTAAATTTTTCAAAAAATAATTTTTTACTGTCGCAAATTTTAAATACGCCGAGGATTGCCTTTTCTATAGTAATTTTTTCAAAAAATAAATTTTTATTGTCGCAAATTTTAAATACGCCGAGTATTGCCTTTTCTATAGTAAATTTTTCAAAAAATAATTTTTTACTGTCGCAAATTTTAAATACGCCGAGGATTGCCTTTTCTAAAGTAAATTTTTCAAAAAATAATTTTTTACTGTCGCAAATTTTAAATACGCCGAGCATTGCCTTTTCTATAGTAAATTTGTCAAAAAATAATTTTTTACTGTCGCAAATTTTAAATGCGCCGAGGATTGCCTTTTCTATAGTAAATTTTTCAAAAATTATTTTTTACTGTCGCAAATTTTAAATACGCCGAGGATTGCCTTTTCTTTAGTAAATTTTTCAAAAAATAATTTTTTACTGTCGCAAATTTTAAATACGCCGAGGATTGCCTTTTCTATAGTAAATTTTTCAAAAAATAATTTTTTACTCTCGCAAATTTTAAATACGCCGAGGATTGCCTTTTCTATAGTAAATTTTTCAAAAAATAATTTTTTACTGTCGCAAATTTTAAATACGACGAGGATTGCCTTTTCTATAGTAAATTTTTCATAAAATAATTTTTTACTGTCGCAAATTTTAAATACGCCGAGGATTGCCTTTTCTATAGTAAATTTTTCAAAAAATAAATTTTTACTGTCGCAAATTTTAAATACGCCGAGGATTGCCTTTTCTATAGTAAATTTTTCATAAAATAATTTATTACTGTCGCAAATTTTAAATACGCCGAGGATTGCCTTTTCTATAGTAAATTTTTCAAAAAATAAATTTTTACTGTCGCAAATTTTAAATACGCCGAGGATTGCCTTTTCTATAGTAAATATTTCAAAAAATAATTTTTTACTGTCGCAAATTTTAAATACGCCGAGGATTGCCTTTTCTATAGTAAATTTTTCAAAAAATAATTTTTTACTGTCGCAAATTTTAAATACGCCGAGGATTGCCTTTTCTATAGTAAATTTTTCATAAAATAATTTTTTACTGTCGCAAATTCTAAATACGCCGAGGATTGCCTTTTCTATAGTAAATTTTTCAAAAAATAATTTTTTACTGTCGCAAATTTTAAATACGCCGAGGATTGCCTTTTCTATAGTAAATTTTTCATAAAATAATTTTTTACTGTCGCAAATTTTAAATACGCCGAGGATTGCCTTTTCTATAGTAAATTTTTCAAAAAATAAATTTTTACTGTCGCAAATTTTAAATACGCCGAGGATTGCCTTTTCTATAGTAAATTTTTCAAAAAATAATTTTTTACTGTCGCAAATTTTAAATACGCCGAGGATTGCCTTTTCTATAGTAAATTTTTCAAAAAATTATTTTTTACTGTCGCAAACTTTAAATACGCCGAGGATTGCCTTTTCTATATTAAATTTTTCAAAAAATAATTTTTTACTGTCGCAAATTTTAAATACGCCGAGGATTGCCTTTTCTATAGTAAATTTTTCAAAAAATAATTTTTTACTGTCGCAAATTTTAAATACGCCGAGGATTGCCTTTTCTATAGTAAATTTTTCAAAAAATAATTTTTTACTGTCGCAAATTTTAAATACGCCGAGGATTGCCTTTTCTATAGTAAATTTTTCAAAAAATAATTTTTTACTGTCGCAAATTTTAAATACGCCGAGAATTGCCTTTTCTATAGTAAATTTTTCAAAAAATAATTTTTTACTGTCGGAAATTTTAAATACGCCGAGGATTGCCTTTTCTATAGTAAATTTTTCAAAAAATAATTTTTTACTGTCGCAAATTTTAAATACGCCGAGGATTGCCTTTTCTATAGTAAATTTTTCAAAAAATAATTTTTTACTGTCGCAAATTTTAAATACGCCGAGGATTGCCTTTTCTATAGTAAATTTTTCAAAAACTAAATTTTTACTGTCGCGAATTTTAAATACGCCGAGGATTGCCTTTTCTATAGTAAATTTTTCAAAAAATAATTTTTTACTGTCGCAAATTTTAAATACGCCGAGGATTGCCTTTTCTATAGTAAATTTTTCAAAAAATAATTTTTTACTGTCGCAAATTTTAAATACGCCGAGGATTGCCTTTTCTATAGTAATTTTTTCAAAAAATAAATTTTTATTGTCGCAAATTTTAAATACGCCGAGGATTGCCTTTTCTATAGTAAATTTTTCATAAAATAATTTTTTACTGTTGCAAATTTTAAATACGCCGAGGATTGCCTTTTCTATAGTAAATTTTTCAAAAAATAATTTTTTAGTGTCGCAAATTTTAAATACGCCGAGGATTGCCTTTTCTATAGTAAATTTTTCAAAAAATAATTTTTTACTGTCGCAAATTTTAAATACGCCGAGGATTGCCTTTTTTATAGTAAATTTTTCGAAAAATAATTTTTTACTGTCGCAAATTTTAAATACGCCGAGGATTGCCTTTTCTATAGTAAATTTTTCAAAAATAATTTTTTACTGTCGCAAATTTTAAATACGCCGAGGATTGCCTTTTCTATAGTAAATTTTTCATAAAATAATTTTTTACTGTCGCAAATTTTAAATACGCCGAGGATTGCCTTTTCTATAGTAAATTTTTCAAAAAATAATTTTTTACTGTCGCAAATTTTAAATACGCCGAGGATTGCCTTTTCTATAGTAAATTTTTCAAAAAGAAATTTTTACTGTCGCAAATTTTAAATACGCCGAGGATTGCCTTTTCTATATTAAATTTTTCAAAAAATAATTTTTTACTGTCGCAAATTTTAAATACGCCGAGGATTGCCTTTTCTATAGTCAATTTTTCAAAAAATAATTTTTTACTGTCGCAAATTTTAAATACGCCGAGGATTTCGTTTTCTATAGTAAATTTTTCATAAAATAATTTTTTACTGTCGCAAATTTTAAATACGCCGAGGATTGCCTTTTCTATAGTAAATTTTTCAAAAAATAATTTTTTACTGTCGCAAATTTTAAATACGCCGAGGATTGCCTTTTCTATAGTAAATTTTTCAAAAACTAAATTTTTACTGTCGCGAATTTTAAATACGCCGAGGATTGCCTTTTCTATAGTAAATTTTTCAAAAAATAATTTTTTACTGTCGCAAATTTTAAATACGCCGAGGATTGCCTTTTCTATAGTAAATTTTTCATAAAATAATTTTTTACTGTCGCAAATTTTAAATACGCCGAGGATTGCCTTTTCTATAGTAATTTTTTCAAAAAATAAATTTTTATTGTCGCAAATTTTAAATACGCCGAGGATTGCCTTTTCTATAGTAAATTTTTCATAAAATAATTTTTTACTGTTGCAAATTTTAAATACGCCGAGGATTGCCTTTTCTATAGTAAATTTTTCAAAAAATAATTTTTTAGTGTCGCAAATTTTAAATACGCCGAGGATTGCCTTTTCTATAGTAAATTTTTCAAAAATAATTTTTTACTGTCGCAAATTTTAAATACGCCGAGGATTGCCTTTTTTATAGTAAATTTTTCGAAAAATAATTTTTTAGTGTCGCAAATTTTAAATACGCCGAGGATTGCCTTTTCTATAGTAATTTTTTCAAAAAATAAATTTTTATTGTCGCAAATTTTAAATACGCCGAGGATTGCCTTTTCTATAGTAAATTTTTCATAAAATAATTTTTTACTGTTGCAAATTTTAAATACGCCGAGGATTGCCTTTTCTATAGTAATTTTTTCAAAAAATAAATTTTTATTGTCGCAAATTTTAAATACGCCGAGGATTGCCTTTTCTATAGTAAATTTTTCATAAAATAATTTTTTACTGTTGCAAATTTTAAATACGCCGAGGATTGCCTTTTCTATAGTAAATTTTTCAAAAAATAATTTTTTAGTGTCGCAAATTTTAAATACGCCGAGGATTGCCTTTTCTATAGTAATTTTTTCAAAAAATAAATTTTTATTGTCGCAAATTTTAAATACGCCGAGGATTGCCTTTTCTATAGTAAATTTTTCATAAAATAATTTTTTACTGTTGCAAATTTTAAATACGCCGAGGATTGCCTTTTCTATAGTAAATTTTTCAAAAAATAATTTTTTAGTGTCGCAAATTTTAAATACGCCGAGGATTGCCTTTTCTATAGTAAATTTTTCAAAAAAATAATTTTTTACTGTCGCAAATTTTAAATACGCCGAGGATTGCCTTTTTTATAGTAAATTTTTCGAAAAATAATTTTTTACTGTCGCAAATTTTAAATACGCCGAGGATTGCCTTTTCTATAGTAAATTTTTCAAAAAATAATTTTTTACTGTCGCAAATTTTAAATACGCCGAGGATTGCCTTTTCTATAGTAAATTTTTCAAAAAATAATTTTTTACTGTCGCAAATTTTAAATGCGCCGAGGATTGCCTTTTCTATAGTAAATTTTTCAAAAAATAATTTTTTACTGTCGCAAATTTTAAATACGCCGAGGATTGCCTTTTCTATAGTAAATTTTTCAAAAAATAATTTTTTACTGTCGCAAATTTTAAATACGCCGAGGATTGCCTTTTCTATAGTAAATTTTTCAAAAAATAAATTTTTACTGTCGCAAATTTTAAATACGCCGAGGATTGCTTTTTCTATAGTAAATTTTTCAAAAAATAATTTTTTACTGTCGCAAATTTTAAATACGCCGAGGATTTCCTTTTCTATAGTAAATTTTTCATAAAATCATTTTTTACTGTCGCAAATTTTAAATACGCCGAGGATTGCCTTTTCTATAGTAAATTTTTCAAAAAATAATTTTTTACTGTCGCAAATTTTAAATACGCCGAGGATTGCCTTTTCTATAGTAAATTTTTCAAAAAATAATTTTTTACTGTCGCAAATTTTAAATACGCCGAGGATTGCCTTTTCTATAGTAAATTTTTCAAAAAATAATTTTTTACTGTCGCAAATTTTAAATGCGCCGAGGATTGCCTTTTCTATAGTAAATTTTTCATAAAATAATTTTTTACTGTTGCAAATTTTAAATACGCCGAGGATTGCCTTTTCTATAGTAAATTTTTCAAAAAATAATTTTTTACTGTCGCAAATTTTAAATACGCCGAGGATTGCCTTTTCTATAGTAAATTTTTCAAAAAATAATTTTTTACTGTCGCAAATTTTAAATACGCCGAGGATTGCCTTTTCTATAGTAAATTTTTCAAAAAATAATTTTTTTACTGTCGCAAATTTTAAATACGCCGAGGATTGCCTTTTCTATACTAAATTTTTCAAAAAATAATTTTTTACTGTCGCAAATTTTAAATACGCCGAGGATTGCCTTTTCTATAGTAAATTTTTCAAAAAATAAGTTTTTACTGTCGCAAATTTTAAATACGCCGAGGATTGCCTTTTCTATAGTAAATTTTTCAAAAATAATTTTTTACTGTCGCAAATTTTAAATACGCCGAGGATTGCCTTTTCTATAGTAAATTTTTCAAAAAATAATTTTTTACTGTCGCAAATTTTAAATACGCCGAGGATTGCCTTTTCTATAGTAAATTTTTCATAAAATAATTTTTTACTGTCGCAAATTTTAAATACGCCGAGGATTGCCTTTTCTATAGTAAATTTTTCAAAAAATTATTTTTTACTGTCGCAAATTTTTAAATACGCCGAGGATTGCCTTTTCTATAGTAAATTTTTAAAAAAATAAGTTTTTACTGTCGCAAATTTTAAATACGCTGAGGATTGCCTTTTCTATAGTAAATTTTTCAAAAAATAAATTTTTACTGTCGCAAATTTTAAATACGCCGAGGATTGCCTTTTCTATAGTAAATTTTTCAAAAAATAAGTTTTTACTGTCGCAAATTTTAAATACGCCGAGGATTGCCTTTTCTATAGTAAATTTTTCATAAAATAATTTTTTACTGTCGCAAATTTTAAATACGCTGAGGATTGCATTTTCTATAGTAAATTTTTCAAAAAATAATTTTTTACTGTCGCAAATTTTAAATACGCCGAGGATTGCCTTTTCTATAGTAAATTTTTCAAAAATAATTTTTTACTGTCGCAAATTTTAAATACGCCGAGGATTGCCTTTTCTATAGTAAATTTTTCAAAAAATAATTTTTTACTGTCGCAAATTTTAAATACGCCGAGGATTGCCTTTTCTATAGTAAATATTTCATAAAATAATTTTTTACTGTCGCAAATTTTAAATACGCCGAGGATTGCCTTTTCTATAGTAAATTTTTCAAAAACTAAATTTTTACTGTCGCGAATTTTAAATACGCCGAGGATTGCCTTTTCTATAGTAAATTTTTCAAAAAATAATTTTTTACTGTCGCAAATTTTAAATACGCCGAGGATTGCCTTTTCTATAGTAATTTTTTCAAAAAATAAATTTTTATTGTCGCAAATTTTAAATACGCCGAGGATTGCCTTTTCTATAGTAAATTTTTCAAAAAATAATTTTTTACTGTCGCAAATTTTAAATACGCCGAGTATTGCCTTTTCTATAGTAAATTTTTCAAAAAATAATTTTTTACTGTCGCAAATTTTAAATACGCCGAGGATTGCCTTTTCTAAAGTAAATTTTTCAAAAAATAATTTTTTACTGTCGCAAATTTTAAATACGCCGAGCATTGCCTTTTCTATAGTAAATTTGTCAAAAAATAATTTTTTACTGTCGCAAATTTTAAATGCGCCGAGGATTGCCTTTTCTATAGTAAATTTTTCAAAAATTATTTTTTACTGTCGCAAATTTTAAATACGCCGAGGATTGCCTTTTCTTTAGTAAATTTTTCAAAAAATAATTTTTTACTGTCGCAAATTTTAAATACGCCGAGGATTGCCTTTTCTATAGTAAATTTTTCAAAAAATAATTTTTTACTCTCGCAAATTTTAAATACGCCGAGGATTGCCTTTTCTATAGTAAATTTTTCAAAAAATAATTTTTTACTGTCGCAAATTTTAAATACGACGAGGATTGCCTTTTCTATAGTAAATTTTTCATAAAATAATTTTTTACTGTCGCAAATTTTAAATACGCCGAGGATTGCCTTTTCTATAGTAAATTTTTCAAAAAATAAATTTTTACTGTCGCAAATTTTAAATACGCCGAGGATTGCCTTTTCTATAGTAAATTTTTCATAAAATAATTTATTACTGTCGCAAATTTTAAATACGCCGAGGATTGCCTTTTCTATAGTAAATTTTTCAAAAAATAAATTTTTACTGTCGCAAATTTTAAATACGCCGAGGATTGCCTTTTCTATAGTAAATTTTTCAAAAAATAATTTTTTACTGTCGCAAATTTTAAATACGCCGAGGATTGCCTTTTCTATAGTAAATTTTTCAAAAAATAATTTTTTACTGTCGCAAATTTTAAATACGCCGAGGATTGCCTTTTCTATAGTAAATTTTTCATAAAATAATTTTTTACTGTCGCAAATTCTAAATACGCCGAGGATTGCCTTTTCTATAGTAAATTTTTCAAAAAATAATTTTTTACTGTCGCAAATTTTAAATACGCCGAGGATTGCCTTTTCTATAGTAAATTTTTCATAAAATAATTTTTTACTGTCGCAAATTTTAAATACGCCGAGGATTGCCTTTTCTATAGTAAATTTTTCAAAAAATAAATTTTTACTGTCGCAAATTTTAAATACGCCGAGGATTGCCTTTTCTATAGTAAATTTTTCAAAAAATAATTTTTTACTGTCGCAAATTTTAAATACGCCGAGGATTGCCTTTTCTATAGTAAATTTTTCAAAAAATTATTTTTTACTGTCGCAAACTTTAAATACGCCGAGGATTGCCTTTTCTATATTAAATTTTTCAAAAAATAATTTTTTACTGTCGCAAATTTTAAATACGCCGAGGATTGCCTTTTCTATAGTAAATTTTTCAAAAAATAATTTTTTACTGTCGCAAATTTTAAATACGCCGAGGATTGCCTTTTCTATAGTAAATTTTTCAAAAAATAATTTTTTACTGTCCCAAATTTTAAATACGCCGAGGATTGCCTTTTCTATAGTAAATTTTTCAAAAAATAATTTTTACTGTCGCAAATTTTAAATACGCCGAGAATTGCCTTTTCTATAGTAAATTTTTCAAAAAATAATTTTTTACTGTCGCAAATTTTAAATACGCCGAGGATTGCCTTTTCTATAGTAAATTTTTCAAAAAATAATTTTTTACTGTCGCAAATTTTAATACGCCGAGGATTGCCTTTTCTATAGTAAATTTTTCAAAAAATAATTTTTTACTGTCGCAAATTTTAAATACGCCGAGGATTGCCTTTTCTATAGTAAATTTTTCAAAAACTAAATTTTTACTGTCGCGAATTTTAAATACGCCGAGGATTGCCTTTTCTATAGTAAATTTTTCAAAAAATAATTTTTTAATGTCGCAAATTTTAAATACGCCGAGGATTGCCTTTTCTATAGTAAATTTTTCAAAAAATAATTTTTTACTGTCGCAAATTTTAAATACGCCGAGGATTGCCTTTTCTATAATGAATTTGTCAAAAAATAATTTTTTACTGTCGCAAATTTTAAATACGCCGAGGATTGCCTTTTCTATAGTAATTTTTTCAAAAAATAAATTTTTATTGTCGCAAATTTTAAATACGCCGAGGATTGCCTTTTCTATAGTAAATTTTTCATAAAATAATTTTTTACTGTTGCAAATTTTAAATACGCCGAGGATTGCCTTTTCTATAGTAAATTTTTCAAAAAATAATTTTTTAGTGTCGCAAATTTTAAATACGCCGAGGATTGCCTTTTCTATAGTAAATTTTTCAAAAAATAATTTTTTACTGTCGCAAATTTTAAATACGCCGAGGATTGCCTTTTTTATAGTAAATTTTTCGAAAAATAATTTTTTACTGTCGCAAATTTTAAATACGCCGAGGATTGCCTTTTCTATAGTAAATTTTTCAAAAAATAATTTTTTACTGTCGCAAATTTTAAATACGCCGAGGATTGCCTTTTCTATAGTAAATTTTTCATAAAATAATTTTTTACTGTCGCAAATTTTAAATACGCCGAGGATTGCCTTTTCTATAGTAAATTTTTCAAAAAATAATTTTTTACTGTC
Source organism: Dioctria rufipes (assembly GCA_963924295.1). Classification (NCBI taxonomy): domain Eukaryota; kingdom Metazoa; phylum Arthropoda; class Insecta; order Diptera; family Asilidae; genus Dioctria; species Dioctria rufipes. The sequence goes on from CAWUPM010000934.1 coordinate 26,310, forward strand.
GCAAATTTTAAATACGCCGAGGATTGCCTTTTCTATAGTAAATTTTTCAAAAAGAAATTTTTACTGTCGCAAATTTTAAATACGCCGAGGATTGCCTTTTCTATATTAAATTTTTCAAAAAATAATTTTTTACTGTCGCAAATTTTAAATACGCCGAGGATTGCCTTTTCTATAGTAAATTTTTCAAAAAATAATTTTTTACTGTCGCAAATTTTAAATACGCCGAGGATTTCGTTTTCTATAGTAAATTTTTCATAAAATAATTTTTTACTGTCGCAAATTTTAAATACGCCGAGGATTGCCTTTTCTATAGTAAATTTTTCAAAAAATAATTTTTTACTGTCGCAAATTTTAAATACGCCGAGGATTGCCTTTTCTATAGTAAATTTTTCAAAAAATAATTTTTTACTGTCGCAAATTTTAAATACGCCGAGGATTGCCTTTTCTATAGTAAATTTTTCAAAAAATAATTTTTTACTGTCGCAAATTTTAAATGCGCCGAGGATTGCCTTTTCTATAGTAAATTTTTCAAAAAATAATTTTTTACTGTCGCAAATTTTAAATACGCCGAGGATTGCCTTTTTTATAGTAAATTTTTCGAAAAATAATTTTTTACTGTCGCAAATTTTAAATACGCCGAGGATTGCCTTTTCTATAGTAAATTTTTCAAAAAATAATTTTTTACTGTCGCAAATTTTAAATACGCCGAGGATTGCCTTTTCTATAGTAAATTTTTCATAAAATAATTTTTTACTGTCGCAAATTTTAAATACGCCGAGGATTGCCTTTTCTATAGTAAATTTTTCAAAAAATAATTTTTTACTGTCGCAAATTTTAAATACGCCGAGGATTGCCTTTTTTATAGTACATTTTTCAAAAAATAATTTTTTACTGTCGCAAATTTTAAATACGCCGAGGATTTCCTTTTCTATAGTAAATTTTTCATAAAATAATTTTTTACTGTCGCAAATTTTAAATACGCCGAGGATTGCCTTTTCTATAGTAAATTTTTCAAAAAATAATTTTTTACTGTCGCAAATTTTAAATACGCCGAGGATTGCCTTTTCTATAGTAAATTTTTCAAAAAATAAATTTTTACTGTCGCAAATTTTAATTACGCCGAGGATTGCCTTTTCTATAGTAAATTTTTCAACAAATAATTTTTTACTGTCGCAAATTTTAAATACGCCGAGGATTTCCTTTTCTATAGTAAATTTTTCTTAAAATAATTTTTACTGTCGCAAATTTTAAATACGCCGAGGATTGCCTTTTCTATAGTAAATTTTTCAAAAAATTATTTTTTACTGTCGCAAATTTTAAATACGCCGAGGATTGCCTTTTCTATAGTAAATTTTTCAAAAAATAATTTTCTACTGTCGCAAATTTTAAATACGCCGAGGATTGCCTTTTCTATAGTAAATTTTTCAAAAAATAATTTTTTACTGTCGCAAATTTTAAATACGCCGAGGATTGCCTTTTCTATACTAAATTTTTCAAAAAATAATTTTTTACTGTCGCAAATTTTAAATACGCCGAGGATTGCCTTTTTTATAGTAAATTTTTCATAAAATAACTTTTTACTGTCGCAAATTTTAAATACGCCGAGGATTGCCTTTTCTATAGTAAATTTTTCAAAAAATAAATTTTTACTGTCGCAAATTTTAAATACGCCGAGGATTGCTTTTTCTATAGTAAATTTTTCAAAAAATAATTTTTTACTGTCGCAAATTTTAAATACGCCGAGGATTTCCTTTTCTATAGTAAATTTTTCATAAAATCATTTTTTACTGTCGCAAATTTTAAATACGCCGAGGATTGCCTTTTCTATAGTAAATTTTTCAAAAAATAATTTTTTACTGTCGCAAATTTTAAATACGCCGAGGATTGCCTTTTCTATAGTAAATTTTTCAAAAAATAATTTTTTACTGTCGCAAATTTTAAATACGCCGAGGATTGCCTTTTCTATAGTAAATTTTTCAAAAAATAATTTTTTACTGTCGCAAATTTTAAATGCGCCGAGGATTGCCTTTTCTATAGTAAATTTTTCATAAAATAATTTTTTACTGTTGCAAATTTTAAATACGCCGAGGATTGCCTTTTCTATAGTAAATTTTTCAAAAAATAATTTTTTAGTGTCGCAAATTTTAAATACGCCGAGGATTGCCTTTTCTATAGTAAATTTTTCATAAAATAATTTTTTACTGTAGCAAATTTTAAATACGCCGAGGATTGCCTTTTCTATAGTAAATTTTTCAAATAATAAATTTTTACTGTCGCAAATTTTAAATACGCCGAGGATTGCCTTTTCTATAGTAAATTTTTCAAAAAATAATTTTTTACTGTCGCAAATTTTAAATACGCCGAGGATTGCCTTTTCTATAGTAAATTTTTCAAAAAATAATTTTTTACTGTCGCAAATTTTAAATACGCCGAGGATTGCCTTTTCTATAGTAAATTTTTCATAAAATAATTTTTTACTGTCGCAAATTTGAAATACGCCGAGGATTGCCTTTTCTATAGTAAATTTTTCAAAAAATAATTTTTTACTGTCGCAAATTTTAAATACGCCGAGGATTGCCTTTTTTATAGTAAATTTTTCAAAAAATAATTTTTTACTGTCGCAAATTTTAAATACGCCGAGGATTGCCTTTTCTATAGTCAATTTTTCAAAAAATAATTTTTTACTGTCGCAAATTTTAAATACGCCGAGGATTGCCTTTTCTATAGTAAATTTTTCAAAAAATAATTTTTTACTGTCGCAAATTATAAATACGCCGAGGATTGCCTTTTCTATAGTAAATTTTTCAAAAAATAATTTTTTACTGTCGCAAATTTTAAATACGCCGAGGATTTCGTTTTCTATAGTAAATTTTTCAAAAAATAATTTTTTACTGTCGCAAATTTTAAATACGCCGAGGATTTCGTTTTCTATAGTCAATTTTTCATAAAATAATTTTTTACTGTCGCAAATTTTAAATACGCCGAGGATTGCCTTTTCTATAGTAAATTTTTCAAAAAATAATTTTTTACTGTCGCAAATTTTAAATACGCCGAGGATTGCCTTTTCTATAGTAAATTTTTCAAAAAATAATTTTTTACTGTCGCAAATTTTAAATACGCCGAGGATTGCCTTTTCTATAGTAAATTTTTCAAAAAATAATTTTTTACTGTCGCAAATTTTAAATGCGCCGAGGATTGCCTTTTCTATAGTATATTTTTCATAAAATAATTTTTTACTGTTGCAAATTTTAAATACGCCGAGGATTGCCTTTTCTATAGTAAATTTTTCAAAAAATAATTTTTTAGTGTCGCAAATTTTAAATACGCCCAGGATTGCCTTTTCTATAGTAAATTTTTCAAAAAATAATTTTTTACTGTCGCAAATTTTAAATACGCCGAGGATTGCCTTTTTTATAGTAAATTTTTCGAAAAATAATTTTTTACTGTCGCAAATTTTAAATACGCCGAGGATTGCCTTTTCTATAGTAAATTTTTCAAAAAATAATTTTTTACTGTCGCAAATTTTAAATACGCCGAGGATTGCCTTTTCTATAGTAAATTTTTCATAAAATAATTTTTTACTGTCGCAAATTTTAAATACGCCGAGGATTGCCTTTTCTATAGTAAATTTTTCAAAAAATAATATTTTCCTGTCGCAAATTTTAAATACGCCGAGGATTGCCTTTTCTATAGTAAATTTTTCAAAAAGAAATTTTTACTGTCGCAAATTTTAAATACGCCGAGGATTGCCTTTTCTATATTAAATTTTTCAAAAAATAATTTTTTACTGTCGCAAATTTTAAATACGCCGAGGATTGCCTTTTCTATAGTAAATTTTTCAAAAAATAATTTTTTACTGTCGCAAATTTTAAATACGCCGAGGATTGCCTCTTCTATAGTAAATTTTTCAAAAAATAATTTTTTACTGTCGCAAATTTTAAATACGCCGAGGATTGCCTTTTCTATAGTAAATTTTTCATAAAATAATTTTTTACTGTCGCAAATTTTAAATACGCCGAGGATTGCCTTTTCTATAGTAAATTTTTCAAAAAATAATTTTTTACTGTCGCAAATTTTAAATACGCCGAGGATTGCCTTTTCTATAGTAAATTTTTCAAAAAATAATTTTTTACTGTCGCAAATTTTAAATACGTCGAGGATTGCCTCTTCTATAGTAAATTTTTCAAAAAATTATTTTTCACTGTCGCAAATTTTAAATACGCCGAGGATTGCCTTTTCTATAGTAAATTTTTCATAAAATAATTTTTTACTGTCGCAAATTTTAAATACGCCGAGGATTGCCTTTTCTATAGTAAATTTTTCAAAAAATAATTTTTTACTGTCGCAAATTTTAAATACGCCGAGGATTGCCTTTCCTATAGTAAATTTTTCAAAAAATAATTTTTTACTGTCGCAAATTTTAAATACGCCCAGGATTGCCTTTTCTATAGTAAATTTTTCAAAAAATAATTTTTTACTGTCGCAAATTTTAAATACGCCGAGGATTGCCTCTTCTATAGTAAATTTTTCAAAAAATAATTTTTTACTGTCGCAAATTTTAAATACGCCGAGGATTGCCTTTTCTATAGTAAATTTTTCATAAAATAATTTTTTACTGTCGCAAATTTTAAATACGCCGAGGATTGCCTTTTCTATAGTAAATTTTTCAAAAAATAATTTTTTACTGTCGCAAATTTTAAATACGCCGAGGATTGCCTTTTTTATAGTAAATTTTTCAAAAAATAATTTTTTACTGTCGCAAATTTTAAATACGCCGAGGATTGCCTTTTCTATAGTAAATTTTTCAAAAAATAATTTTTTACTGTCGCAAATTTTAAATACGCCGAGGATTGCCTTTTCTATAGTAAATTTTTCAAAAAATAATTTTTTACTGTCGCAAATTTTAAATACGCCGAGGATTGCCTTTTCTATAGTAAATTTTTCAAAAAATAATTTTTTACTGTCGCAAATTTTAAATACGCCGAGGATTTCGTTTTCTATAGTAAATTTTTCAAAAAATAATTTTTTACTGTCGCAAATTTTAAATACGCCGAGGATTGCTTTTTCTATAGTAAATTTTTCAAAAAATAATTTTTTACTGTCGCAAATTTTAAATACGCCGAGGATTTCCTTTTCTATAGTAAATTTTTCATAAAATCATTTTTTACTGTCGCAAATTTTAAATACGCCGAGGATTGCCTTTTCTATAGTAAATTTTTCAAAAAATAATTTTTTACTGTCGCAAATTTTAAATACGCCGAGGATTGCCTTTTCTATAGTAAATTTTTCAAAAAATAATTTTTTACTGTCGCAAATTTTAAATACGCCGAGGATTGCCTTTTCTATAGTAAATTTTTCAAAAAATAATTTTTTACTGTCGCAAATTTTAAATGCGCCGAGGATTGCCTTTTCTATAGTAAATTTTTCATAAAATAATTTTTTACTGTTGCAAATTTTAAATACGCCGAGGATTGCCTTTTCTATAGTAAATTTTTCAAAAAATAATTTTTTAGTGTCGCAAATTTTAAATACGCCGAGGATTGCCTTTTCTATAGTAAATTTTTCATAAAATAATTTTTTACTGTAGCAAATTTTAAATACGCCGAGGATTGCCTTTTCTATAGTAAATTTTTCAAATAATAAATTTTTACTGTCGCAAATTTTAAATACGCCGAGGATTGCCTTTTCTATAGTAAATTTTTCAAAAAATAATTTTTTACTGTCGCAAATTTTAAATACGCCGAGGATTGCCTTTTCTATAGTAAATTTTTCAAAAAATAATTTTTTACTGTCGCAAATTTTAAATACGCCGAGGATTGCCTTTTCTATAGTAAATTTTTCATAAAATAATTTTTTACTGTCGCAAATTTGAAATACGCCGAGGATTGCCTTTTCTATAGTAAATTTTTCAAAAAATAATTTTTTACTGTCGCAAATTTTAAATACGCCGAGGATTGCCTTTTTTATAGTAAATTTTTCAAAAAATAATTTTTTACTGTCGCAAATTTTAAATACGCCGAGGATTGCCTTTTCTATAGTCAATTTTTCAAAAAATAATTTTTTACTGTCGCAAATTTTAAATACGCCGAGGATTGCCTTTTCTATAGTAAATTTTTCAAAAAATAATTTTTTACTGTCGCAAATTTTAAATACGCCGAGGATTGCCTTTTCTATAGTAAATTTTTCAAAAAATAATTTTTTACTGTCGCAAATTTTAAATACGCCGAGGATTTCGTTTTCTATAGTAAATTTTTCAAAAAATAATTTTTTACTGTCGCAAATTTTAAATACGCCGAGGATTTCGTTTTCTATAGTCAATTTTTCATAAAATAATTTTTTACTGTCGCAAATTTTAAATACGCCGAGGATTGCCTTTTCTATAGTAAATTTTTCAAAAAATAATTTTTTACTGTCGCAAATTTTAAATACGCCGAGGATTGCCTTTTCTATAGTAAATTTTTCAAAAAATAATTTTTTACTGTCGCAAATTTTAAATACGCCGAGGATTGCCTTTTCTATAGTAAATTTTTCAAAAAATAATTTTTTACTGTCGCAAATTTTAAATGCGCCGAGGATTGCCTTTTCTATAGTATATTTTTCATAAAATAATTTTTTACTGTTGCAAATTTTAAATACGCCGAGGATTGCCTTTTCTATAGTAAATTTTTCAAAAAATAATTTTTTAGTGTCGCAAATTTTAAATACGCCCAGGATTGCCTTTTCTATAGTAAATTTTTCAAAAAATAATTTTTTACTGTCGCAAATTTTAAATACGCCGAGGATTGCCTTTTTTATAGTAAATTTTTCGAAAAATAATTTTTTACTGTCGCAAATTTTAAATACGCCGAGGATTGCCTTTTCTATAGTAAATTTTTCAAAAAATAATTTTTTACTGTCGCAAATTTTAAATACGCCGAGGATTGCCTTTTCTATAGTAAATTTTTCATAAAATAATTTTTTACTGTCGCAAATTTTAAATACGCCGAGGATTGCCTTTTCTATAGTAAATTTTTCAAAAAATAATATTTTCCTGTCGCAAATTTTAAATACGCCGAGGATTGCCTTTTCTATAGTAAATTTTTCAAAAAGAAATTTTTACTGTCGCAAATTTTAAATACGCCGAGGATTGCCTTTTCTATATTAAATTTTTCAAAAAATAATTTTTTACTGTCGCAAATTTTAAATACGCCGAGGATTGCCTTTTCTATAGTAAATTTTTCAAAACATAATTTTTTACTGTCGCAAATTTTAAATACGCCGAGGATTGCCTCTTCTATAGTAAATTTTTCAAAAAATAATTTTTTACTGTCGCAAATTTTAAATACGCCGAGGATTGCCTTTTCTATAGTAAATTTTTCATAAAATAATTTTTTACTGTCGCAAATTTTAAATACGCCGAGGATTGCCTTTTCTATAGTAAATTTTTCAAAAAATAATTTTTTACTGTCGCAAATTTTAAATACGCCGAGGATTGCCTTTTCTATAGTAAATTTTTCAAAAAATAATTTTTTACTGTCGCAAATTTTAAATACGTCGAGGATTGCCTCTTCTATAGTAAATTTTTCAAAAAATTATTTTTCACTGTCGCAAATTTTAAATACGCCGAGGATTGCCTTTTCTATAGTAAATTTTTCATAAAATAATTTTTTACTGTCGCAAATTTTAAATACGCCGAGGATTGCCTTTTCTATAGTAAATTTTTCAAAAAATAATTTTTTACTGTCGCAAATTTTAAATACGCCGAGGATTGCCTTTCCTATAGTAAATTTTTCAAAAAATAATTTTTTACTGTCGCAAATTTTAAATACGCCCAGGATTGCCTTTTCTATAGTAAATTTTTCAAAAAATAATTTTTTACTGTCGCAAATTTTAAATACGCCGAGGATTGCCTCTTCTATAGTAAATTTTTCAAAAAATAATTTTTTACTGTCGCAAATTTTAAATACGCCGAGGATTGCCTTTTCTATAGTAAATTTTTCATAAAATAATTTTTTACTGTCGCAAATTTTAAATACGCCGAGGATTGCCTTTTCTATAGTAAATTTTTCAAAAAATAATTTTTTACTGTCGCAAATTTTAAATACGCCGAGGATTGCCTTTTTTATAGTAAATTTTTCAAAAAATAATTTTTTACTGTCGCAAATTTTAAATACGCCGAGGATTGCCTTTTCTATAGTAAATTTTTCAAAAAATAATTTTTTACTGTCGCAAATTTTAAATACGCCGAGGATTGCCTTTTCTATAGTAAATTTTTCAAAAAATAATTTTTTACTGTCGCAAATTTTAAGTACGCCGAGGATTGCCTTTTCTATAGTAAATTTTTCAAAAAATAATTTTTTACTGTCGCAAATTTTAAATACGCCGAGGATTTCGTTTTCTATAGTAAATTTTTCAAAAAATAATTTTTTACTGTCGCAAATTTTAAATACGCCGAGGATTTCGTTTTCTATAGTAAATTTTTCATAAAATAATTTTTTACTGTCGCAAATTTTAAATACGCCGAGGATTGCCTTTTCTATAGTAAATTTTTCAAAAAATAATTTTTTAATGTCGCAAATTTTAAATACGCCGAGGATTGCCTTTTCTATAGTAAATCTTTCAAAAAATAATTTTTTACTGTCGCAAATTTTAAATACGCCGAGGATTGCCTTTTCTATAGTAAATTTTTCAAAAAATAATTTTTTACTGTCGCAAATTTTAAATACGCCGAGGATTGCCTTTTCTATAGTAAATTTTTCAAAAAATAATTTTTTACTGTCGCAAATTTTAAATACGCCGAGGATTTCGTTTTCTATAGTAAATTTTTCAAAAAATAATTTTTTACTGTCGCAAATTTTAAATACGCCGAGGATTTCGTTTTCTATAGTAAATTTTTCATAAAATAATTTTTTACTGTCGCAAATTTTAAATACGCCGAGGATTGCCTTTTCTATAGTAAATTTTTCAAAAAATAATTTTTTACTGTCGCAAATTTTAAATACGCCGAGGATTGCCTTTTCTATAGTAAATTTTTCAAAAAATAATTTTTTACTGTCGCAAATTTTAAATGCGCCGAGGATTGCCTTTTCTATAGTAAATTTTTCATAAAATAATTTTTTACTGTCGCAAATTTTAAATGCGCCGAGGATTGCCTTTTCTATAGTAAATTTTTCAAAAAATAGTTTTTTACTGTCGCAAATTTTAAATACGCCGAGGATTGCCTCTTCTATAGTAAATTTTTCAAAAAATAATTTTTTACTGTCGCAAATTTTAAATGCGCCGAGGATTGCCTTTTCTATAGTAAATTTTTCATAAAATAATTTTTTACTGTTGCAAATTTTAAATACGCCGAGGATTGCCTTTTCTATAGTAAATTTTTCAAAAAATAATTTTTTAGTGTCGCAAATTTTAAATACGCCGAGGATTGCCTTTTCTATAGTAAATTTTTCAAAAAATAATTTTTTACTGTCGCAAATTTTAAATACGCCGAGGATTGCCTTTTTTATAGTAAATTTTTCGAAAAATAATTTTTTACTGTCGCAAATTTTAAATACGCCGAGGATTGCCTTTTCTATAGTAAATTTTTCAAAAAATAATTTTTTACTGTCGCAAATTTTAAATACGCCGAGGATTGCCTTTTCTATAGTAAATTTTTCATAAAATAATTTTTTACTGTCGCAAATTTTAAATACGCCGAGGATTGCCTTTTCTATAGTAAATTTTTCAAAAAATAATTTTTCACTGTCGCAAATTTTAAATACGCCGAGGATTGCCTTTTCTATAGTAAATTTTTCAAAAAGAAATTTTTACTGTCGCAAATTTTAAATACGCCGAGGATTGCCTTTTCTATATTAAATTTTTCAAAAAATAATTTTTTTACTGTCGCAAATTTTAAATACGCCGAGGATTGCCTTTTCTATAGTAAATTTTTCATAAAATAATTTTTTACTGTCGCAAATTTTAAATACGCCGAGGATTGCCTTTTCTATAGTAAATTTTTCAAAAAATAATTTTTCACTGTCGCAAATTTTAAATACGCCGAGGATTGCCTTTTCTATAGTAAATTTTTCAAAAAGAAATTTTTACTGTCGCAAATTTTAAATACGCCGAGGATTGCCTTTTCTATATTAAATTTTTCAAAAAATAATTTTTTACTGTCGCAAATTTTAAATACGCCGAGGATTGCCTTTTCTATAGTAAATTTTTCAAAAAATAATTTTTTACTGTCGCAAATTTTAAATACGCCGAGGATTTCGTTTTCTATAGTAAATTTTTCATAAAATAATTTTTTACTGTCGCAAATTTTAAATACGCCGAGGATTGCCTTTTCTATAGTAAATTTTTCAAAAAATAATTTTTTACTGTCGCAAATTTTAAATACGCCGAGGATTGCCTTTTCTATAGTAAATTTTTCAAAAAATAATTTTTTACTGTCGCAAATTTTAAATACGCCGAGGATTGCCTTTTCTATAGTAAATTTTTCAAAAAATAATTTTTTACTGTCGCAAATTTTAAATACGCCGAGGATTGCCTTTTCTATAGTAAATTTTTCAAAAAATAATTTTTTACTGTCGCAAATTTTAAATGCGCCGAGGATTGCCTTTTCTATAGTAAATTTTTCAAAAAATAATTTTTACTGTCGCAAATTTTAAATACGCCGAGGATTGCCTTTTCTATATTAAATTTTTCAAAAAATAATTTTTTACTGTCGCAAATTTTAAATACGCCGAGGATTGCCTTTTCTATAGTAAATTTTTCATAAAATAATTTTTTACTGTCGCAAATTTTAAGTACGCCGAGGATTGCCTTTTTTATAGTAAATTTTTCAAAAAATAATTTTTTACTGTCGCAAATTTTAAATACGCCGAGGATTGCCTTTTCTATAGTAAATTTTTCAAAAAATAATTTTTTACTATCGCAAATTTTAAATACGCCGAGGATTGCCTTTTCTATAGTAAATTTTTAAAAAAATAATTTTTTACTGTCGCAAGTTTTAAATACGCCGAGGATTGCCTTTTCTATAGTAAATTTGTCAAAAAATTATTTTTTACTGTCGCAAATTTTAAATACGCCGAGGTTTGCCTTTTCTATAGTAACTTTTTCAAAAAATAATTTTTTACTGTCGCAAATTTTAAATACGCCGAGGATTGCCTTTTCTATAGTAAATTTTTCATAAAATAATTTTTTACTGTCGCAAATTTTAAATACGCCGAGGATTGCATTTTCTATAGTAAATTTTTCAAAAAATAATTTTTTACTGTCGCAAATTTTAAATACGCCGAGGATTGCCTTTCCTATATTAAATTTTTCAAAAAATAATTTTTTACTGTCGCAAATTTTAAATACGCCGAGGATTGCCTTTTCTATAGTAAATTTTTCAAAAAATAATTTTTTACTGTCGCAAATTTTAAATACGCCGAGGATTTCGTTTTCTATAGTAAATTTTTCATAAAATAATTTTTTACTGTCGCAAATTTTAAATACGCCGAGGATTGCCTTTTCTATAGTAAATTTTTCAAAAAATAATTTTTTACTGTCGCAAATTTTAAATACGCCGAGGATTGCCTTTTTTATAGTAAATTTTTCGAAAAATAATTTTTTACTGTCGCAAATTTTAAATACGCCGAGGATTGCCTTTTCTATAGTAAATTTTTCAAAAAATAATTTTTTACTGTCGCAAATTTTAAATACGCCGAGGATTGCCTTTTCTATAGTAAATTTTTCATAAAATAATTTTTTACTGTCGCAAATTTTAAATACGCCGAGGATTGCCTTTTCTATAGTAAATTTTTCAAAAAATAATTTTTCACTGTCGCAAATTTTAAATACGCCGAGGATTGCCTTTTCTATAGTAAATTTTTCAAAAAGAAATTTTTACTGTCGCAAATTTTAAATACGCCGAGGATTGCCTTTTCTATATTAAATTTTTCAAAAAATAATTTTTTACTGTCGCAAATTTTAAATACGCCGAGGATTGCCTTTTCTATAGTAAATTTTTCAAAAAATAATTTTTTACTGTCGCAAATTTTAAATACGCCGAGGATTTCGTTTTCTATAGTAAATTTTTCATAAAATAATTTTTTACTGTCGCAAATTTTAAATACGCCGAGGATTGCCTTTTCTATAGTAAATTTTTCAAAAAATAATTTTTTACTGTCGCAAATTTTAAATACGCCGAGGATTGCCTTTTCTATAGTAAATTTTTCAAAAAATAATTTTTTACTGTCGCAAATTTTAAATACGCCGAGGATTGCCTTTTCTATAGTAAATTTTTCAAAAAATAATTTTTTACTGTCGCAAATTTTAAATGCGCCGAGGATTGCCTTTTCTATAGTAAATTTTTCAAAAAATAATTTTTTACTGTCGCAAATTTTAAATACGCCGAGGATTGCCTTTTTTATAGTAAATTTTTCGAAAAATAATTTTTTACTGTCGCAAATTTTAAATACGCCGAGGATTGCCTTTTCTATAGTAAATTTTTCAAAAAATAATTTTTTACTGTCGCAAATTTTAAATACGCCGAGGATTGCCTTTTCTATAGTAAATTTTTCATAAAATAATTTTTTACTGTCGCAAATTTTAAATACGCCGAGGATTGCCTTTTCTATAGTAAATTTTTCAAAAAATAATTTTTTACTGTCGCAAATTTTAAATACGCCGAGGATTGCCTTTTCTATAGTAAATTTTTCAAAAAATAATTTTTTACTATCGCAAATTTTAAATACGCCGAGGATTGCCTTTTCTATAGTAAATTTTTAAAAAAATAATTTTTTACTGTCGCAAATTTTAAATACGCCGAGGATTGCCTTTTCTATAGTAAATTTGTCAAAAAATAATTTTTTACTGTCGCAAATTTTAAATACGCCGAGGATTGCATTTTCTATAGTAAATTTTTCAAAAAATAATTTTTTACTGTCGCAAATTTTAAATACGCCGAGGATTGCCTTTTCTATAGTAAATTTTTCATAAAATAATTTTTTACTGTCGCAAATTTTAAATACGCCGAGGATTGCCTTTTCTATAGTAAATTTTTCAAAAAATAATTTTTCACTGTCGCAAATTTTAAATACGCCGAGGATTGCCTTTTCTATAGTAAATTTTTCAAAAAGAAATTTTTACTGTCGCAAATTTTAAATACGCCGAGGATTGCCTTTTCTATATTAAATTTTTCAAAAAATAATTTTTTACTGTCGCAAATTTTAAATACGCCGAGGATTGCCTTTTCTATAGTAAATTTTTCATAAAATAATTTTTTACTGTCGCAAATTTTAAATACGCCGAGGATTGCCTTTTCTATAGTAAATTTTTCAAAAAATAATTTTTCACTGTCGCAAATTTTAAATACGCCGAGGATTGCCTTTTCTATAGTAAATTTTTCAAAAAGAAATTTTTACTGTCGCAAATTTTAAATACGCCGAGGATTGCCTTTTCTATATTAAATTTTTCAAAAAATAATTTTTTACTGTCGCAAATTTTAAATACGCCGAGGATTGCCTTTTCTATAGTAAATTTTTCAAAAAATAATTTTTTACTGTCGCAAATTTTAAATACGCCGAGGATTTCGTTTTCTATAGTAAATTTTTCATAAAATAATTTTTTACTGTCGCAAATTTTAAATACGCCGAGGATTGCCTTTTCTATAGTAAATTTTTCAAAAAATAATTTTTTACTGTCGCAAATTTTAAATACGCCGAGGATTGCCTTTTCTATAGTAAATTTTTCAAAAAATAATTTTTTACTGTCGCAAATTTTAAATACGCCGAGGATTGCCTTTTCTATAGTAAATTTTTCAAAAAATAATTTTTTACTGTCGCAAATTTTAAATACGCCGAGGATTGCCTTTTCTATAGTAAATTTTTCAAAAAATAATTTTTTACTGTCGCAAATTTTAAATGCGCCGAGGATTGCCTTTTCTATAGTAAATTTTTCAAAAAATAATTTTTACTGTCGCAAATTTTAAATACGCCGAGGATTGCCTTTTCTATATTAAATTTTTCAAAAAATAATTTTTTACTGTCGCAAATTTTAAATACGCCGAGGATTGCCTTTTCTATAGTAAATTTTTCATAAAATAATTTTTTACTGTCGCAAATTTTAAGTACGCCGAGGATTGCCTTTTTTATAGTAAATTTTTCAAAAAATAATTTTTTACTGTCGCAAATTTTAAATACGCCGAGGATTGCCTTTTCTATAGTAAATTTTTCAAAAAATAATTTTTTACTATCGCAAATTTTAAATACGCCGAGGATTGCCTTTTCTATAGTAAATTTTTAAAAAAATAATTTTTTACTGTCGCAAGTTTTAAATACGCCGAGGATTGCCTTTTCTATAGTAAATTTGTCAAAAAATTATTTTTTACTGTCGCAAATTTTAAATACGCCGAGGTTTGCCTTTTCTATAGTAACTTTTTCAAAAAATAATTTTTTACTGTCGCAAATTTTAAATACGCCGAGGATTGCCTTTTCTATAGTAAATTTTTCATAAAATAATTTTTTACTGTCGCAAATTTTAAATACGCCGAGGATTGCATTTTCTATAGTAAATTTTTCAAAAAATAATTTTTTACTGTCGCAAATTTTAAATACGCCGAGGATTGCCTTTCCTATATTAAATTTTTCAAAAAATAATTTTTTACTGTCGCAAATTTTAAATACGCCGAGGATTGCCTTTTCTATAGTAAATTTTTCAAAAAATAATTTTTTACTGTCGCAAATTTTAAATACGCCGAGGATTTCGTTTTCTATAGTAAATTTTTCATAAAATAATTTTTTACTGTCGCAAATTTTAAATACGCCGAGGATTGCCTTTTCTATAGTAAATTTTTCAAAAAATAATTTTTTACTGTCGCAAATTTTAAATACGCCGAGGATTGCCTTTTTTATAGTAAATTTTTCGAAAAATAATTTTTTACTGTCGCAAATTTTAAATACGCCGAGGATTGCCTTTTCTATAGTAAATTTTTCAAAAAATAATTTTTTACTGTCGCAAATTTTAAATACGCCGAGGATTGCCTTTTCTATAGTAAATTTTTCATAAAATAATTTTTTACTGTCGCAAATTTTAAATACGCCGAGGATTGCCTTTTCTATAGTAAATTTTTCAAAAAATAATTTTTCACTGTCGCAAATTTTAAATACGCCGAGGATTGCCTTTTCTATAGTAAATTTTTCAAAAAGAAATTTTTACTGTCGCAAATTTTAAATACGCCGAGGATTGCCTTTTCTATATTAAATTTTTCAAAAAATAATTTTTTACTGTCGCAAATTTTAAATACGCCGAGGATTGCCTTTTCTATAGTAAATTTTTCAAAAAATAATTTTTTACTGTCGCAAATTTTAAATACGCCGAGGATTTCGTTTTCTATAGTAAATTTTTCATAAAATAATTTTTTACTGTCGCAAATTTTAAATACGCCGAGGATTGCCTTTTCTATAGTAAATTTTTCAAAAAATAATTTTTTACTGTCGCAAATTTTAAATACGCCGAGGATTGCCTTTTCTATAGTAAATTTTTCAAAAAATAATTTTTTACTGTCGCAAATTTTAAATACGCCGAGGATTGCCTTTTCTATAGTAAATTTTTCAAAAAATAATTTTTTACTGTCGCAAATTTTAAATGCGCCGAGGATTGCCTTTTCTATAGTAAATTTTTCAAAAAATAATTTTTTACTGTCGCAAATTTTAAATACGCCGAGGATTGCCTTTTTTATAGTAAATTTTTCGAAAAATAATTTTTTACTGTCGCAAATTTTAAATACGCCGAGGATTGCCTTTTCTATAGTAAATTTTTCAAAAAATAATTTTTTACTGTCGCAAATTTTAAATACGCCGAGGATTGCCTTTTCTATAGTAAATTTTTCATAAAATAATTTTTTACTGTCGCAAATTTTAAATACGCCGAGGATTGCCTTTTCTATAGTAAATTTTTCAAAAAATAATTTTTTACTGTCGCAAATTTTAAATACGCCGAGGATTGCCTTTTCTATAGTAAATTTTTCAAAAAATAATTTTTTACTATCGCAAATTTTAAATACGCCGAGGATTGCCTTTTCTATAGTAAATTTTTAAAAAAATAATTTTTTACTGTCGCAAATTTTAAATACGCCGAGGATTGCCTTTTCTATAGTAAATTTGTCAAAAAATAATTTTTTACTGTCGCAAATTTTAAATACGCCGAGGATTGCATTTTCTATAGTAAATTTTTCAAAAAATAATTTTTTACTGTCGCAAATTTTAAATACGCCGAGGATTGCCTTTTCTATAGTAAATTTTTCAAAAAATAATTTTTTACTGTCGCAAATTTTAAATACGCCGAGGATTGCCTTTTCTATAGTAATTTTTTCAAAAAATAAATTTTTATTGTCGCAAATTTTAAATACGCCGAGGATTGCCTTTTCTATAGTAAATTTTTCAAAAAATAATTTTTTACTGTCGCAAATTTTAAATACGCCGAGGATTGCCTTTTCTATAGTAATTTTTTCAAAAAATAAATTTTTATTGTCGCAAATTTTAAATACGCCGAGGATTGCCTTTTCTATAGTAAATTTTTCAAAAAATAATTTTTTACTGTCGCAAATTTTAAATACGCCGAGTATTGCCTTTTCTATAGTAAATTTTTCAAAAAATAATTTTTTACTGTCGCAAATTTTAAATACGCCGAGGATTGCCTTTTCTAAAGTAAATTTTTCAAAAAATAATTTTTTACTGTCGCAAATTTTAAATACGCCGAGCATTGCCTTTTCTATAGTAAATTTGTCAAAAAATAATTTTTTACTGTCGCAAATTTTAAATGCGCCGAGGATTGCCTTTTCTATAGTAAATTTTTCAAAAATTATTTTTTACTGTCGCAAATTTTAAATACGCCGAGGATTGCCTTTTCTTTAGTAAATTTTTCAAAAAATAATTTTTAACTGTCGCAAATTTTAAATACGCCGAGGATTGCCTTTTCTATAGTAAATTTTTCAAAAAATAATTTTTTACTCTCGCAAATTTTAAATACGCCGAGGATTGCCTTTTCTATAGTAAATTTTTCAAAAAATAATTTTTTACTGTCGCAAATTTTAAATACGACGAGGATTGCCTTTTCTATAGTAAATTTTTCATAAAATAATTTTTTACTGTCGCAAATTTTAAATACGCCGAGGATTGCCTTTTCTATAGTAAATTTTTCAAAAAATAAATTTTTACTGTCGCAAATTTTAAATACGCCGAGGATTGCCTTTTCTATAGTAAATTTTTCATAAAATAATTTATTACTGTCGCAAATTTTAAATACGCCGAGGATTGCCTTTTCTATAGTAAATTTTTCAAAAAATAAATTTTTACTGTCGCAAATTTTAAATACGCCGAGGATTGCCTTTTCTATAGTAAATTTTTCAAAAAATAATTTTTTACTGTCGCAAATTTTAAATACGCCGAGGATTGCCTTTTCTATAGTAAATTTTTCAAAAAATAATTTTTTACTGTCGCAAATTTTAAATACGCCGAGGATTGCCTTTTCTATAGTAAATTTTTCATAAAATAATTTTTTACTGTCGCAAATTCTAAATACGCCGAGGATTGCCTTTTCTATAGTAAATTTTTCAAAAATAATTTTTTACTGTCGCAAATTTTAAATACGCCGAGGATTGCCTTTTGTATAGTAAATTTTTCATAAAATAATTTTTTACTGTCGCAAATTTTAAATACGCCGAGGATTGCCTTTTCTATAGTAAATTTTTCAAAAAATAAATTTTTACTGTCGCAAATTTTAAATACGCCGAGGATTGCCTTTTCTATAGTAAATTTTTCAAAAAATAATTTTTTACTGTCGCAAATTTTAAATACGCCGAGGATTGCCTTTTCTATAGTAAATTTTTCAAAAAATTATTTTTTACTGTCGCAAACTTTAAATACGCCGAGGATTGCCTTTTCTATATTAAATTTTTCAAAAAATAATTTTTTACTGTCGCAAATTTTAAATACGCCGAGGATTGCCTTTTCTTTAGTAAATTTTTCAAAAAATAATTTTTAACTGTCGCAAATTTTAAATACGCCGAGGATTGCCTTTTCTATAGTAAATTTTTCAAAAAATAATTTTTTACTCTCGCAAATTTTAAATACGCCGAGGATTGCCTTTTCTATAGTAAATTTTTCAAAAAATAATTTTTTACTGTCGCAAATTTTAAATACGCCGAGAATTGCCTTTTCTATAGTAAATTTTTCAAAAAATAATTTTTTACTGTCGCAAATTTTAAATACGCCGAGGATTGCCTTTTCTATAGTAAATTTTTCAAAAAATAATTTTTTACTGTCGCAAATTTTAAATACGCCGAGGATTGCCTTTTCTATAGTAAATTTTTCAAAAAATAATTTTTTACTGTCGCAAATTTTAAATACGCCGAGGATTGCCTTTTCTATAGTAAATTTTTCAAAAATAATTTTTTACTGTCGCAAATTTTAAATACGCCGAGGATTGCCTTTTCTATAGTAAATTTTTCAAAAACTAAATTTTTACTGTCGCGAATTTTAAATACGCCGAGGATTGCCTTTTCTATAGTAAATTTTTCAAAAAATAATTTTTTACTCTCGCAAATTTTAAATACGCCGAGGATTGCCTTTTCTATAGTAAATTTTTCAAAAAATAATTTTTTACTGTCGCAAATTTTAAATACGCCGAGGATTGCCTTTTCTATAATGAATTTGTCAAAAAATAATTTTTTACTGTCGCAAATTTTAAATACGCCGAGGATTGCCTTTTCTATAGTAATTTTTTCAAAAAATAAATTTTTATTGTCGCAAATTTTAAATACGCCGAGGATTGCCTTTTCTATAGTAAATTTTTCATAAAATAATTTTTTACTGTCGCAAATTTTAAATACGCCGAGGATTGCCTTTTCTAAAGTAAATTTTTCAAAAAATAATTTTTTACTGTCGCAAATTTTAAATACGCCGAGCATTGCCTTTTCTATAGTAAATTTTTCGAAAAATAATTTTTTACTGCCGCAAATTTTAAATACGCCGAGGATTGCCTTTTCTATAGTAAATTTTTCGAAAAATAATTTTTTACTGCCGCAAATTTTAAATACGCCGAGGATTGCCTTTTCTATAGTAAATTTTTCAAAAAATAATTTTTTACTGTCGCAAATTTTAAATACGCCGAGGATTGCCTTTTCTATAGTAAATTTTTCAAAAAATAATTTTTTACTATCGCAAATTTTAAATACGCCGAGGATTGCCTTTTCTATAGTAAATTTTTAAAAAAATAATTTTTTACTGTCGCAAATTTTAAATACGCCGAGGATTGCCTTTTCTATAGTAAATTTGTCAAAAAATTATTTTTTACTGTCGCAAATTTTAAATACGCCGAGGTTTGCCTTTTCTATAGTAACTTTTTCAAAAAATAATTTTTTACTGTCGCAAATTTTAAATACGCCGAGGATTGCCTTTTCTATAGTAAATTTTTCATAAAATAATTTTTTACTGTCGCAAATTTTAAATACGCCGAGGATTGCATTTTCTATAGTAAATTTTTCAAAAAATGATTTTTTACTGTCGCAAATTTTAAATACGCCGAGGATTGCCTTTTCTATAGTAAATTTTTCAAAAAATAATTTTTTACTGTCGCAAATTTTAAATACGCCGAGGATTGCCTTTTCTATAGTAAATTTTTCAAAAAATAAATTTTTACTGTCGCAAATTTTAAATACGCCGAGGATTGCCTTTTCTATAGTAAATTTTTCAAAAAATAATTTTTTACTGTCGCAAATTTTAAATACGCCGAGGATTGCCTTTTCTAAAGTAAATTTTTAAAAAATTATTTTTTACTGTCGCAAATTTTAAATACGCCGAGGATTGCCTTTTCTATAGTAAATTTTTCATAAAATAATTTTTTACTGTCGCAAATTTTAAATACGCCGAGGATTGCCTTTTCTATAGTAAATTTTTCAAAAAATAATTTTTTACTGTCGCAAATTTTAAATACGCCGAGGATTGCCTTTTCTATAGTAAATTTTTCAAAAAATAATTTTTTACTGTCGCAAATTTTAAATACGCCGAGGATTGCCTTTTCTATAGTAAATTTTTCATAAAATAATTTTTTACTGTCGCAAATTTTAAATACGCCGAGGATTGCCTTTTCTATAGTAAATTTTTCATAAAATAATTTTTTACTGTCGCAAATTTTAAATACGCCGAGGATTGCCTTTTCTATAGTAAATTTTTCAAAAAATAATTTTTTACTGTCGCAAATTTTAAATACGCCGAGGATTGCCTTTTCTATAGTAAATTTTTCAAAAAATAATTTTTTACTATCGCAAATTTTAAATACGCCGAGGATTGCCTTTTCTATAGTAAATTTTTAAAAAAATAATTTTTTACTGTCGCAAATTTTAAATACGCCGAGGATTGCCTTTTCTATAGTAAATTTGTCAAAAAATTATTTTTTACTGTCGCAAATTTTAAATACGCCGAGGTTTGCCTTTTCTATAGTAACTTTTTCAAAAAATAATTTTTTACTGTCGCAAATTTTAAATACGCCGAGGATTGCCTTTTCTATAGTAAATTTTTCATAAAATAATTTTTTACTGTCGCAAATTTTAAATACGCCGAGGATTGCATTTTCTATAGTAAATTTTTCAAAAAATAATTTTTTACTGTCGCAAATTTTAAATACGCCGAGGATTGCCTTTTCTATAGTAAATTTTTCAAAAAATAATTTTTTACTGTCGCAAATTTTAAATACGCCGAGGATTGCCTTTTCTATAGTAAATTTTTCAAAAAATAATTTTTTACTGTCGTAAATTTTAAATACGCCGAGGATTGCCTTTTCTATAGTAAATTTTTCATAAAATAATTTTTTACTGTCGCAAATTTTAAATACGCCGAGGATTGCCTTTTCTATAGTAAATTTTTCAAAAACTAAATTTTTACTGTCGCGAATTTTAAATACGCCGAGGATTGCCTTTTCTATAGTAAATTTTTCAAAAAATAATTTTTTACTGTCGCAAATTTTAAATACGCCGAGGATTGCCTTTTCTATAGTAAATTTTTCAAAAAATAATTTTTTACTGTCGCAAATTTTAAATACGCCGAGGATTGCCTTTTCTATAGTAAATTTTTCAAAAAATAATTTTTTACTGTCGCAAATTTTAAATACGCCGAGGTTTGCCTTTTCTATAGTAAATTTTTCAAAAAATAATTTTTTACTGTCGAAAATTTTAAATACGCCGAGTATTGCCTTTTCTATAGTAAATTTTTCAAAAAATAATTTTTTACTGTCGCAAATTTTAAATACGCCGAGGATTGCCTTTTCTAAAGTAAATTTTTCAAAAAATAATTTTTTACTGTCGCAAATTTTAAATACGCCGAGCATTGCCTTTTCTATAGTAAATTTGTCAAAAATAATTTTTTACTGTCGCAAATTTTAAATGCGCCGAGGATTGCCTTTTCTATAGTAAATTTTTCAAAAATTATTTTTTACTGTCGCAAATTTTAAATACGCCGAGGATTGCCTTTTCTTTAGTAAATTTTTCAAAAAATAATTTTTTACTGTCGCAAATTTTAAATACGCCGAGGATTGCCTTTTCTATAGTAAATTTTTCAAAAAATAATTTTTTACTGTCGCAAATTTTAAATACGCCGAGGATTGCCTTTTCTATAGTAAATTTTTCAAAAAATAATTTTTTACTGTCGCAAATTTTAAATACGACGAGGATTGCCTTTTCTATAGTAAATTTTTCATAAAATAATTTTTTACTGTCGCAAATTTTAAATACGCCGAGGATTGCCTTTTCTATAGTAAATTTTTCAAAAAATAAATTTTTACTGTCGCAAATTTTAAATACGCCGAGGATTGCCTTTTCTATAGTAAATTTTTCATAAAATAATTTATTACTGTCGCAAATTTTAAATACGCCGAGGATTGCCTTTTCTATAGTAAATTTTTCAAAAAATAAATTTTTACTGTCGCAAATTTTAAATACGCCGAGGATTGCCTTTTCTATAGTAAATTTTTCAAAAAAGAATTTTTTACTGTCGCAAATTTTAAATACGCCGAGAATTGCCTTTTCTATAGTATATTTTTCAAAAAATAATTTTTTACTGTCGCAAATTTTAAATACGCCGAGGATTGCCTTTTCTATAGTAAATTTTTCATAAAATAATTTTTTACTGTCGCAAATTCTAAATACGCCGAGGATTGCCTTTTCTATAGTAAATTTTTCAAAAAATAATTTTTTACTGTCGCAAATTTTAAATACGCCGAGGATTGCCTTTTCTATAGTAAATTTTTCATAAAAGAATTTTTTACTGTCGCAAATTTTAAATACGCCGAGTATTGCCTTTTCTATAGTAAATTTTTCAAAAAATAAATTTTTACTGTCGCAAATTTTAAATACGCCGAGGATTGCCTTTTCTATAGTAAATTTTTCAAAAAATAATTTTTTACTGTCGCAAATTTTAAATACGCCGAGGATTGCCTTTTCTATAGTAAATTTTTCAAAAAATTATTTTTTACTGTCGCAAACTTTAAATACGCCGAGGATTGCCTTTTCCATATTAAATTTTTCAAAAAATAATTTTTTACTGTCGCAAATTTTAAATACGCCGAGGATTGCCTTTTCTATAGTAAATTTTTCAAAAAATAATTTTTTACTGTCGCAAATTTTAAATACGCCGAGGATTGCCTTTTCTATAGTAAATTTTTCAAAAAATAATTTTTTACTGTCGCAAATTTTAAATACGCCGAGGATTGCCTTTTCTATAGTAAATTTTTCAAAAAATAATTTTTTACTGTCGCAAATTTTAAATACGCCGAGGATTGCCTTTTCTATAGTAAATTTTTCAAAAAATAATTTTTTACTGTCGCAAATTTTAAATACGCCGAGGATTGCCTTTTCTATAGTAAATTTTTCAAAAACTAAATTTTTACTGTCGCGAATTTTAAATACGCCGAGGATTGCCTTTTCTATAGTAAATTTTTCAAAAAATAATTTTTTACTGTCGCAAATTTTAAATACGCCGAGGATTGCCTTTTCTATAGTAAATTTTTCAAAAAATAATTTTTTACTGTCGCAAATTTTAAATACGCCGAGGATTGCCTTTTCTATAATGAATTTGTCAAAAAATAATTTTTTACTGTCGCAAATTTTAAATACGCCGAGGATTGCCTTTTCTATAGTAATTTTTTCAAAAAATAAATTTTTAGTGTCGCAAATTTTAAATACGCCGAGGATTGCCTTTTCTATAGTAAATTTTTCAAAAAATAATTTTTTACTGTCGCAAATTTTAAATACGCCGAGGATTGCCTTTTCTATAGTAAATTTTTCAAAAAATAATTTTTTACTGTCGCAAATTTTAAATACCCCGAGGTTTGCCTTTTCTATAGTAAATTTTTCAAAAAATAATTTTTTACTGTCGCAAATTTTAAATACGCCGAGTATTGCCTTTTCTATAGTAAATTTTTCAAAAAATAATTTTTTACTGTCGCAAATTTTAAATACGCCGAGGATTGCCTTTTCTAAAGTAAATTTTTCAAAAAATAATTTTTTACTGTCGCAAATTTTAAATACGCCGAGCATTGCCTTTTCTATAGTAAATTTGTCAAAAAATAATTTTTTACTGTCGCAAATTTTAAATGCGCCGAGGATTGCCTTTTCTATAGTAAATTTTTCAAAAATTATTTTTTACTGTCGCAAATTTTAAATACGCCGAGGATTGCCTTTTCTTTAGTAAATTTTTCAAAAAATAATTTTTTACTGTCGCAAATTTTAAATACGCCGAGGATTGCCTTTTCTATAGTAAATTTTTCAAAAAATAATTTTTTACTGTCGCAAATTTTAAATACGCCGAGGATTGCCTTTTCTATAGTAAATTTTTCAAAAAATAATTTTTTACTGTCGCAAATTTTAAATACGACGAGGATTGCCTTTTCTATAGTAAATTTTTCATAAAATAATTTTTTACTGACGCAAATTTTAAATACGCCGAGGATTGCCTTTTCTATAGTAAATTTTTCAAAAAATAAATTTTTACTGTCGCAAATTTTAAATACGCCGAGGATTGCCTTTTCTATAGTAAATTTTTCATAAAATAATTTATTACTGTCGCAAATTTTAAATACGCCGAGGATTGCCTTTTCTATAGTAAATTTTTCAAAAAATAAATTTTTACTGTCGCAAATTTTAAATACGCCGAGGATTGCCTTTTCTATAGTAAATTTTTCAAAAAATAATTTTTTACTGTCGCAAATTTTAAATACGCCTAGGATTGCCTTTTCTATAGTAAATTTTTCAAAAAATAATTTTTTACTGTCGCAGATTTTAAATACGCCGAGGATTGCCTTTTCTATAGTAAATTTTTCATAAAATAATTTTTTACTGTCGCAAATTTTAAATACGCCGAGGATTGCCTTTTCTATAGTAAATTTTTCAAAAAATAATTTTTTACTGTCGCAAATTTTAAATACGCCGAGGATTGCCTTTTCTATAGTAAATTTTTCATAAAATAATTTTTTACTGTCGCAAATTTTAAATACGCCGAGGATTGCCTTTTCTATAGTAAATTTTTCAAAAAATAAATTTTTAATGTCGCAAATTTTAAATACGCCGAGGATTGCCTTTTCTATAGTAAATTTTTCAAAAAATAATTTTTTACTGTCGCAAATTTTAAATACGCCGAGGATTGCCTTTTCTATAGTAAATTTTTCAAAAAATTATTTTTTACTGTCGCAAACTTTAAATACGCCGAGGATTGCCTTTTCTATATTAAATTTTTCAAAAAATAATTTTTTACTGTCGCAAATTTTAAATACGCCGAGGATTGCCTTTTCTATAGTAAATTTTTCAAAAAATAATTTTTTACTGTCGCAAATTTTAAATACGCCGAGGATTGCCTTTTCTATAGTAAATTTTTCAAAAAATAATTTTTTACTGTCGCAAATTTTAAATACGCCGAGGATTGCCTTTTCTATAGTAAATTTTTCAAAAAATAATTTTTTACTGTCGCAAGTTTTAAATACGCCGAGGATTGCCTTTTCTATAGTAAATTTTTCAAAAAATAATTTTTTACTGTCGCAAATTTTAAATACGCCGAGAATTGCCTTTTCTATAGTAAATTTTTCAAAAAATAATTTTTTACTGTCGCAAATTTTAAATACGCCGAGGATTGCCTTTTCTATAGTAAATTTTTCAAAAAATAATTTTTTACTGTCGCAAATTTTAAATACGCCGAGGATTGCCTTTTCTATAGTAAATTTTTCAAAAAATAATTTTTTACTGTCGCAAATTTTAAATACGCCGAGGATTGCCTTTTCTATAGTAAATTTTTCAAAAAATAATTTTTTACTGTCGCAAATTTTAAATACGCCGAGGATTGCCTTTTCTATAGTAAATTTTTCAAAAAATAATTTTTTACTGTCGCAAATTTTTTACTGTCGCAAATTTTAAATACGCCGAGGATTGCCTTTTCTATAGTAAATTTTTCAAAAAATAATTTTTTACTGTCGCAAATTTTAAATACGCCGAGGATTGCCTTTTTTATAGTAAATTTTTCAAAAAATCATTTTTTACTGTCGCAAATTTTAAATACGCCGAGGATTGCCTTTTCTATAGTAAATTTTTCAAAAAATAATTTTTTACTGTCGCAAATTTTAAATACGCCGAGGATTGCCTTTTTTATAGTAAATTTTTCATAAAATAATTTTTTACTGTCGCAAATTTTAAACACGCCGAGGATTGCCTTTTCTATAGTAAATTTTTCAAAAAATAATTTTTTACTGTCGCAAATTTTAAATACGCCGAGGATTGCCTTTTCTATAGTAAATTTTTCAAAAAATAATTTTTTACTGTCGCAAATTTTAAATACTCTGAGGATTGCCTTTTCTATAGTAAATTTTTCAAAAAATAATTATTTACTGTCGCAAATTTTAAATACGCCGAGGATTGCCTTTTCTATAGTAAATTTTTCATAAAATAATTTTTTACTGTCGCAAATTTTAAATACGCCGAGGATTGCCTTTTCTATAGTTTATTTTTCATAAAATAATTTTTTACTGTCGCAAATTTTAAATACGCCGAGGATTGCCTTTTCTATGGTAAATTTTTCAAAAAATAATTTTTTACTGTCGCAAATTTTAAATACGCCGAGGATTGCCTTTTCTATAGTAAATTTTTCAAAAAATAATTTTTTACTGTCGCAAATTTTAAATACGCCGAGGATTGCCTTTTCTATAGTAAATTTTTCAAAAAATAATTTTTTACTGTCGCAAATTTTAAATACGCCGAGGATTGCCTTTTCTATAGTAAATTTTTCAAAAAATAATTTTTTACTGTCGCAAATTGAAATACGCCGAGGATTGCCTTTTCTATAGTAAATTTTTCAAGAAATAATTTTTTACTGTCGCAAATTTTAAATACGCCGAGGATTGCCTTTTCTATAGTAAATTTTTCAAAAAATAATTTTTTACTGTCGCAAATTTTAAATACGCCGAGGATTGCCTTTTCTATAGTAAATTTTTCAAAAAATAATTTTTTACTGTCGCAAATTTTAAATACGCCGAGGATTGCCTTTTCTATAGTAAATTTTTCAAAAAATAATTTTTTACTGTCGCAAATTTTAAATACGCCGAGGATTGCCTTTTCTATAGTAAATTTTTCATAAAATAATTTTTTACTGTCGCAAATTTTAAATACGCCGAGGATTGCCTTTTCTATAGTAAATTTTTCAAAAAATAATTTTTTCTGTCGCAAATTTTAAATACGCCGAGGATTGCCTTTTCTATAGTAAATTTTTCATAAAATAATTTTTTACTGTCGCAAATGTTAAATACGCCGAGGATTGCCTTTTTTATAGTAAATTTTTCAAAAAATAATTTTTTACTGTCGCAAATTTTAAATACGCCGAGGATTGCCTTTTCTATAGTAAATTTTTCAAAAAATAATTTTTTACTGTCGCAAATTTTAAATACGCCGAGGATTGCCTTTTCTATAGTAAATTTTTCATAAAATAATTTTTTACTGTCGCAAATTTCAAATACGCCGAGGATTGCCTTTTCTATAGTAAATTTTTCAAAAAATAATTTTTTACTGTCGCAAATTTTAAATGCGCCGAGGATTTCCTTTTCTATAGTAAATTTTTCATAAAATAATTTTTTACTGTCGCAAATTTTAAATACGCCGAGGATTGCCTTTTCTATAGTAAATTTTTCAAAAAATAATTTTTTACTGTCGCAAATTTTAAATACGCCGAGGATTGCCTTTTCTATAGTAAATTTTTCAAAAAATAATTTTTTACTGTCGCAAATTTTAAATACGCCGAGGATTGCCTTTTCTATAGTTTATTTTTCATAAAATAATTTTTTACTGTCGCAAATTTTAAATACGCCGAGGATTGCCTTTTCTATAGTAAATTTTTCAAAAAATAATTTTTTACTGTCGCAAATTTTAAATACGCCGAGGATTGCCTTTTCTATAGTAAATTTTTCAAAAAATAATTTTTTACTGTCGCAAATTTTAAATACGCCGAGGATTGCCTTTTCTATAGTAAATTTTTCAAAAAATAATTTTTTACTGTCGCAAATTTTAAATACGCCGAGGATTGCCTTTTCTATAGTAAATTTTTCAAAAAATAATTTTTTACTGTCGCAAATTTTAAATACGCCGAGGATTGCCTTTTCTATAGTAAATTTTTCAAAAAATAATTTTTTACTGTCGCAAATTTTAAATACGCCGAGGATTGCCTTTTCTATAGTAAATTTTTCAAAAAATAATTTTTTACTGTCGCAAATTTTAAATACGCCGAGGATTGCCTTTTCTATAGTAAATTTTTCAAAAAATAATTTTTTACTGTCGCAAATTTTAAATACGCCGAGGATTGCCTTTTCTATAGTAAATTTTTCAAAAAATAAATTTTTACTGTCGCAAATTTTAAATACGCCGAGGATTGCCTTTTCTATAGTAAATTTTTCAAAAAATAATTTTTTACTGTCGCAAATTTTAAATACGCCGAGGATTGCCTTTTCTATAGTAAATTTTTCATAAATTAATTTTATTACTGTCGCAAATTTTAAATACGCCGAGGATTGCCTTTTCTATAGTAAATTTTTCAAAAAATAATTTTTTCTGTCGCAAATTTTAAATACGCCGAGGATTGCCTTTTCTATAGTAAATTTTTCATAAAATAATTTTTTACTGTCGCAAATTTTAAATACGCCGAGGATTGCCTTTTTTATAGTAAATTTTTCAAAAAATAATTTTTTACTGTCGCAAATTTTAAATACGCCGAGGATTGCCTTTTCTATAGTAAATTTTTCAAAAAATAATTTTTTACTGTCGCAAATTTTAAATACGCCGAGGATTGCCTTTTCTATAGTAAATTTTTCATAAAATAATTTTTTACTGTCGCAAATTTCAAATACGCCGAGGATTGCCTTTTCTATAGTAAATTTTTCAAAAAATAATTTTTTACTGTCGCAAATTTTAAATGCGCCGAGGATTTCCTTTTCTATAGTAAATTTTTCATAAAATAATTTTTTACTGTCGCAAATTTTAAATACGCCGAGGATTGCCTTTTCTATAGTAAATTTTTCAAAAAATAAATTTTTACTGTCGCAAATTTTAAATACGCCGAGGATTGCCTTTTCTATAGTAAATTTTTCATAAAATAATTTTTTCTGTCGCAAATTTTAAATACGCCGAGGATTGCCTTTTCTATAGTAAATTTTTCATAAAATAATTTTTTACTGTCGCAAATTTTAAATACGCCGAGGATTGCCTTTTTTATAGTAAATTTTTCAAAAAATAATTTATTACTGTCGCAAATTTTAAATACGCCGAGGATTGCCTTTTCTATAGTAAATTTTTCAAAAAATAATTTTTTACTGTCGCAAATTTTAAATACGCCGAGGATTGCCTTTTCTATAGTAAATTTTTCATAAAATAATTTTTTACTGTCGCAAATTTTAAATACGCCGAGGATTGCCTTTTCTATAGTAAATTTTTCAAAAAATAAATTTTTACTGTCGCAAATTTTAAATACGCCGAGGATTGCCTTTTCTATATTAAATTTTTCAAAAAATAATTTTTTACTGTCGCAAATTTTGAATACGCCGAGGATTGCCTTTTCTATAGTAAATTTTTCAAAGAATAATTTTTTACTGTCGCAAATTTTAAATACGCCGAGGATTGCCTTTTCTATAGTAAATTTTTCAAAAAATAATTTGTTACTGTCGCAAATTTTAAATACGCCGAGGATTGCCTTTTCTATAGTAAATTTTTCAAAAAATAATTTTTTACTGTCGCAAATTTTAAATACGCCGAGGATTGCCTTTTCTATAGTAAATTTTTCAAAAAATAAATTTTTACTGTCGCAAATTTTAAATACGCCGAGGATTGCCTTTTCTATAGTAAATTTTTCAAAAAATAATTTTTTACTGTCGCAAATTTTAAATACGCCGAGGATTGCCTTTTGTATAGTAAATTTTTCAAAAAATAATTTTTTACTGTCGCAAATTTTAAATACGCCGGGGATTGCGTTTTCTATAGTAAATTTTTCAAAAAATAATTTTTTACTGTCGCAAATTTTAAATACGCCGAGGATTTCCTTTTCTATAGTAAATTTTTCTTAAAATAATTTTTACTGTCGCAAATTTTAAATACGCCGAGGATTGCCTTTTCTATAGTAAATTTTTCAAAAAAATATTTTTTACTGTCGCAAATTTTAAATACGCCGAGGATTGCCTTTTCTATAGTAAATTTTTCAAAAAATAATTTTTTACTGTCGCAAATTTTAAATACGCCGAGGATTGCCTTTTCTATAGTAAATTTTTCAAAAAATAATTTTTTACTGTCGCAAATTTTAAATACGCCGAGGATTGCCTTTTCTATAGTAAATTTTTCAAAAAATAATTTTTTACTGTCGCAAATTTTAAATACGCCGAGGATTGCCTTTTTTATAGTAAATTTTTCATAAAATAATTTTTTACTGTCGCAAATTTTAAATACGCCGAGGATTGCCTTTTCTATAGTAAATTTTTCAAAAAATAAATTTTTACTGTCGCAAATTTTAAATACGCCGAGGATTGCCTTTTCTATAGTAAATTTTTCAAAAAATAATTTTTTACTGTCGCAAATTTTAAATACGCCGAGGATTTCCTTTTCTATAGTAAATTTTTCATAAAATAATTTTTTACTGTCGCAAATTTTATATACGCCGAGGATTGCCTTTTCTATAGTAAATTTTTCAAAAAATAATTTTTTACTGTCGCAAATTTTAAATACGCCGAGGATTGCCTTTTCTATAGTAAATTTTTCAAAAAATAATTTTTTACTGTCGCAAATTTTAAATACGCCGAGGATTGCCTTTTCTATAGTAAATCTTTCAAAAAATAATTTTTTACTGTCGCAAATTTTAAATACGCCGAGGATTGCCTTTTCTATAGTAAATTTTTCATAAAATAATTTTTTACTGTCGCAAATTTTAAATACGCCGAGGATTGCCTTTTCTATAGTAAATTTTTCAAAAAATAATTTTTTAGTGTCGCAAATTTTAAATACGCCGAGGATTGCCTTTTCTACAGTAAATTTTTCATAAAATAATTTTTTACTGTAGCAAATTTTAAATACGCCGAGGATTGCCTTTTCTATAGTAAATTTTTCAAATAATAAATTTTTACTGTCGCAAATTTTAAATTCGCCGAGGATTGCCTTTTCTATAGTAAATTTTTCAAAAAATAATTTTTTAATGTCGCAAATTTTAAATACGCCGAGGATTGCCTTTTCTATAGTAAATTTTTCAAAAAATAATTTTTTACTGTCGCAAATTTTAAATACGCCGAGGATTGCCTTTTCTATAGTAAATTTTTCAAAAAATAATTTTTTACTGTCGCAAATTTTAAATACGCCGAGGATTTCCTTTTCTATAGTAAATTTTTCATAAAATAATTTTTTACTGTCGCAAATTTTAAATACGCCGAGGATTGCCTTTTCTATAGTAAATTTTTCAAAAAGAAATTTTTACTGTCGCAAATTTTAAATACGCCGAGGATTGCCTTTTCTATATTAAATTTTTCAAAAAATAATTTTTTACTGTCGCAAATTTTAAATACGCCGGGGATTGCCTTTTCTATAGTAAATTTTTCAAAAAATAATTTTTTACTGTCGCAAATTTTAAATACGCCGAGGATTGCCTTTTTTATAGTAAATTTTTCAAAAAATAATTTTTTACTGTCGCAAATTTTAAATACGCCGAGGATTGCCTTTTCTATAGTAAATTTTTCGAAAAATAATTTTTTACTGTCGCAAATTTTAAATACGCCGAGGATTGCCTTTTCTATAGTAAATTTTTCAAAAAATAATTTTTTACTGTCGCAAATTTTAAATACGCCGAGTATTGCCTTTTCTATAGTAAATTTTTCAAAAAATAATTTTTTACTGTCGCAAATTTTAAATACGCCGAGGATTGCCTTTTCTATAGTAAATTTTTCAAAAAATTATTTTTTACTGTCGCAAATTTTAAATACGCCGAGCATTGCCTTTTCTATAGTAAATTTGTCAAAAAATAATTTTTTACTGCCTTTTCTATAGTAAATTTTTCATACAATAATTTTTTACTGTCGCAAATTTTAAATACGCCGAGGATTGCCTTTTCTATAGTAAATTTTTCAAAAATTAGTTTTTACTGTCGCAAATTTTAAATACGCCGAGGATTGCCTTTTCTTTAGTAAATTTTTCAAAAAATAATTTTTTACTGTCGCAAATTATAAATACGCCGAGGATTGCCTTTTCTATAGTAAATTTTTCGAAAAATAATTTTTTACTGCCGCAAATTTTAAATACGCCGAGGATTGCCTTTTCTATAGTAAATTTTTCAAAAAATAATTTTTTACTGTCGCAAATTTTAAATACGCCGAGTATTGCCTTTTCTATAGTAAATTTTTCAAAAAATAATTTTTTACTATCGCAAATTTTAAATACGCCGAGGATTGCCTTTTCTATAGTAAATTTTTAAAAAAATAATTTTTTACTGTCGCAAATTTTAAATACGCCGAGGATTGCCTTTTCTATAGTAAATTTGTCAAAAAATTATTTTTTACTGTCGCAAATTTTAAATACGCCGAGGTTTGCCTTTTCTATAGTAACTTTTTCAAAAAATAATTTTTTACTGTCGCAAATTTTAAATAGGCCGAGGATTGCCTTTTCTATAGTAAATTTTTCATAAAATAATTTTTTACTGTCGCAAATTTTAAATACGCCGAGGATTGCATTTTCTATAGTAAATTTTTCAAAAAATGATTTTTTACTGTCGCAAATTTTAAATACGCCGAGGATTGCCTTTTCTATACTAAATTTTTCAAAAAATAATTTTTTACTGTCGCAAATTTTAAATACGCCGAGGATTGCCTTTTCTATAGTAAATTTTTCAAAAAATAATTTTTTACTGTCGCAAATTTTAAATACGCCGAGGATTGCCTTTTCTATAGTAAATTTTTCATAAAATAATTTTTTACTGTCGCAAATTTTAAATACGCCGAGGATTGCCTCTTCTATAGTAAATTTTTCAAAAAATAATTTTTTACTGTCGCAAATTTTAAATACGCCGAGGATTGCCTTTTCTATAGTAAATTTTTCATAAAATAATTTTTTACTGTCGCAAATTTTAAATACGCCGAGGATTGCCTTTTCTATAGTAAATTTTTCAAAAATAATTTTTTACTGTCGCAAATTTTAAATACGCCGAGGATTGCCTTTTTTATAGTAAATTTTACAAAAAATAATTTTTTACTGTCGCAAATTTTAAATACGCCGAGGATTGCCTTTTCTATAGTAAATTTTTCAAAAAATAATTTTTTACTGTCGCAAATTTTAAATACGCCGAGGATTTCCTTTTCTATAGTAAATTTTTCATAAAATAATTTTTTACTGTCGCAAATTTTAAATACGCCGAGGATTGCCTTTTCTATAGTAAATTTTTCAAAAAGAAATTTTTACTGTCGCAAATTTTAAATACGCCGAGGATTGCCTTTTCTATATTAAATTTTTCAAAAAATAATTTTTTACTGTGTCGCAAATTTTAAATACGCCGAGGATTGCCTTTTCTATAGTAAATTTTTCAAAAAATAATTTTTTACTGTCGCAAATTTTAAATACGCCGAGGATTGCCTTTTTTATAGTAAAATTTTCAAAAAATAATTTTTTACTGTCGCAAATTTTAAATACGCCGAGGATTGCCTTTTCTATAGTAAATTTTTCGAAAAATAATTTTTTACTGCCGCAAATTTTAAATACGCCGAGGATTGCCTTTTCTATAGTAAATTTTTCAAAAAATAATTTTTTACTGTCGCAAATTTTAAATACGCCGAGGATTGCCTTTTCTATAGTAAATTTTTCAAAAAATAATTTTTTACTATCGCAAATTTTAAATACGCCGAGGATTGCCTTTTCTATAGTAAATTTTTAAAAAAATAATTTTTTACTGTCGCAAATTTTAAATACGCCGAGGATTGCCTTTTCTATAGTAAATTTGTCAAAAAATTATTTTTTACTGTCGCAAATTTTAAATACGCCGAGGTTTGCCTTTTCTATAGTAACTTTTTCAAAAAATAATTTTTTACTGTCGCAAATTTTAAATACGCCGAGGATTGCCTTTTCTATAGTAAATTTTTCATAAAATAATTTTTTACTGTCGCAAATTTTAAATACGCCGAGGATTGCATTTTCTATAGTAAATTTTTCAAAAAATGATTTTTTACTGTCGCAAATTTTAAATACGCCGAGGATTGCCTTTTCTATAGTAAATTTTTCAAAAAATAATTTTTTACTGTCGCAAATTTTAAATACGCCGAGGATTGCCTTTTCTATAGTAAATTTTTCAAAAAATAATTTTTTACTGTCGCAAATTTTAAATACGCCGAGGATTGCCTTTTCTATACTAAATTTTTCATAAAATAATTTTTTCTGTCGCAAATTTTAAATACGCCGAGGATTGCCTTTTCTATAGTAAATTTTTCAAAAAATAAATTTTTACTGTCGCAAATTTTAAATACGCCGAGGATTGCCTTTTCTATAGTAAATTTTTCAAAAAATAATTTTTTACTGTCGCAAATTTTAAATACACCGAGGATTGCCTTTTCTATAGTAAATTTTTCAAAAAATAATTTTTTACTGTCGCAAATTTTAAATACGCCGAGGATTGCCTTTTCTATAATGAATTTGTCAAAAAATAATTTTTTACTGTCGCAAATTTTAAATACGCCGAGGATTGCCTTTTCTATAGTAAATTTTTCAAAAAATAAATTTTTATTGTCGCAAATTTTAAATACGCCGAGGATTGCCTTTTCTATAGTAAATTTTTCAAAAAATAATTTTTTACTGTCGCAAATTTTGAATACGCCGAGGATTGCCTTTTCTATAGTAAATTTTTCAAAAAATAATTTTTTACTGTCGCAAATTTTAAATACGCCGAGGATTGCCTTTTCTATAGTAAATTTTTCAAAAAATAATTTTTTACTGTCGCAAATTTTAAATACGCCGAGTATTGCCTTTTCTATAGTAAATTTTTCAAAAAATAATTTTTTACTGTCGCAAATTTTAAATACGCCGAGGATTGCCTTTTCTATAGTAAATTTTTCAAAAAATTATTTTTTACTGTCGCAAATTTTAAATACGCCGAGCATTGCCTTTTCTATAGTAAATTTTTCAAAAAATAATTTTTTACTGCCTTTTCTATAGTAAATTTTTCATACAATAATTTTTTACTGTCGCAAATTTTAAATACGCCGAGGATTGCCTTTTCTATAGTAAATTTTTCAAAAATTAGTTTTTACTGTCGCAAATTTTAAATACGCCGAGGATTGCCTTTTCTTTAGTAAATTTTTCAAAAAATAATTTTTTACTGTCGCAAATTATAAATACGCCGAGGATTGCCTTTTCTATAGTAAATTTTTCGAAAAATAATTTTTTACTGCCGCAAATTTTAAATACGCCGAGGATTGCCTTTTCTATAGTAAATTTTTCAAAAAATAATTTTTTACTGTCGCAAATTTTAAATACGCCGAGTATTGCCTTTTCTATAGTAAATTTTTCAAAAAATAATTTTTTACTATCGCAAATTTTAAATACGCCGAGGATTGCCTTTTCTATAGTAAATTTTTAAAAAAATAATTTTTTACTGTCGCAAATTTTAAATACGCCGAGGATTGCCTTTTCTATAGTAAATTTGTCAAAAAATTATTTTTTACTGTCGCAAATTTTAAATACGCCGAGGTTTGCCTTTTCTATAGTAACTTTTTCAAAAAATAATTTTTTACTGTCGCAAATTTTAAATAGGCCGAGGATTGCCTTTTCTATAGTAAATTTTTCATAAAATAATTTTTTACTGTCGCAAATTTTAAATACGCCGAGGATTGCATTTTCTATAGTAAATTTTTCAAAAAATGATTTTTTACTGTCGCAAATTTTAAATACGCCGAGGATTGCCTTTTCTATACTAAATTTTTCAAAAAATAATTTTTTACTGTCGCAAATTTTAAATACGCCGAGGATTGCCTTTTCTATAGTAAATTTTTCAAAAAATAATTTTTTACTGTCGCAAATTTTAAATACGCCGAGGATTGCCTTTTCTATAGTAAATTTTTCATAAAATAATTTTTTACTGTCGCAAATTTTAAATACGCCGAGGATTGCCTCTTCTATAGTAAATTTTTCAAAAAATAATTTTTTACTGTCGCAAATTTTAAATACGCCGAGGATTGCCTTTTCTATAGTAAATTTTTCATAAAATAATTTTTTACTGTCGCAAATTTTAAATACGCCGAGGATTGCCTTTTCTATAGTAAATTTTTCAAAAATAATTTTTTACTGTCGCAAATTTTAAATACGCCGAGGATTGCCTTTTTTATAGTAAATTTTACAAAAAATAATTTTTTACTGTCGCAAATTTTAAATACGCCGAGGATTGCCTTTTCTATAGTAAATTTTTCAAAAAATAATTTTTTACTGTCGCAAATTTTAAATACGCCGAGGATTTCCTTTTCTATAGTAAATTTTTCATAAAATAATTTTTTACTGTCGCAAATTTTAAATACGCCGAGGATTGCCTTTTCTATAGTAAATTTTTCAAAAAGAAATTTTTACTGTCGCAAATTTTAAATACGCCGAGGATTGCCTTTTCTATATTAAATTTTTCAAAAAATAATTTTTTACTGTCGCAAATTTTAAATACGCCGAGGATTGCCTTTTCTATAGTAAATTTTTCAAAAAATAATTTTTTACTGTCGCAAATTTTAAATACGCCGAGGATTGCCTTTTTTATAGTAAAATTTTCAAAAAATAATTTTTTACTGTCGCAAATTTTAAATACGCCGAGGATTGCCTTTTCTATAGTAAATTTTTCGAAAAATAATTTTTTACTGCCGCAAATTTTAAATACGCCGAGGATTGCCTTTTCTATAGTAAATTTTTCAAAAAATAATTTTTTACTGTCGCAAATTTTAAATACGCCGAGGATTGCCTTTTCTATAGTAAATTTTTCAAAAAATTATTTTTTACTATCGCAAATTTTAAATACGCCGAGGATTGCCTTTTCTATAGTAAATTTTTAAAAAAATAATTTTTTACTGTCGCAAATTTTAAATACGCCGAGGATTGCCTTTTCTATAGTAAATTTGTCAAAAAATTATTTTTTACTGTCGCAAATTTTAAATACGCCGAGGTTTGCCTTTTCTATAGTAACTTTTTCAAAAAATAATTTTTTACTGTCGCAAATTTTAAATACGCCGAGGATTGCCTTTTCTATAGTAAATTTTTCATAAAATAATTTTTTACTGTCGCAAATTTTAAATACGCCGAGGATTGCATTTTCTATAGTAAATTTTTCAAAAAATGATTTTTTACTGTCGCAAATTTTAAATACGCCGAGGATTGCCTTTTCTATAGTAAATTTTTCAAAAAATAATTTTTTACTGTCGCAAATTTTAAATACGCCGAGGATTGCCTTTTCTATAGTAAATTTTTCAAAAAATAATTTTTTACTGTCGCAAATTTTAAATACGCCGAGGATTGCCTTTTCTATACTAAATTTTTCATAAAATAATTTTTTCTGTCGCAAATTTTAAATACGCCGAGGATTGCCTTTTCTATAGTAAATTTTTCAAAAAATAAATTTTTACTGTCGCAAATTTTAAATACGCCGAGGATTGCCTTTTCTATAGTAAATTTTTCAAAAAATAATTTTTTACTGTCGCAAATTTTAAATACACCGAGGATTGCCTTTTCTATAGTAAATTTTTCAAAAAATAATTTTTTACTGTCGCAAATTTTAAATACGCCGAGGATTGCCTTTTCTATAATGAATTTGTCAAAAAATAATTTTTTACTGTCGCAAATTTTAAATACGCCGAGGATTGCCTTTTCTATAGTAAATTTTTCAAAAAATAAATTTTTATTGTCGCAAATTTTAAATACGCCGAGGATTGCCTTTTCTATAGTAAATTTTTCAAAAAATAATTTTTTACTGTCGCAAATTTTGAATACGCCGAGGATTGCCTTTTCTATAGTAAATTTTTCAAAAAATAATTTTTTACTGTCGCAAATTTTAAATACGCCGAGGATTGCCTTTTCTATAGTAAATTTTTCAAAAAATAATTTTTTACTGTCGCAAATTTTAAATACGCCGAGTATTGCCTTTTCTATAGTAAATTTTTCAAAAAATAATTTTTTACTGTCGCAAATTTTAAATACGCCGAGGATTGCCTTTTCTATAGTAAATTTTTCAAAAAATTATTTTTTACTGTCGCAAATTTTAAATACGCCGAGCATTGCCTTTTCTATAGTAAATTTGTCAAAAAATAATTTTTTACTGCCTTTTCTATAGTAAATTTTTCATACAATAATTTTTTACTGTCGCAAATTTTAAATACGCCGAGGATTGCCTTTTCTATAGTAAATTTTTCAAAAATTAGTTTTTACTGTCGCAAATTTTAAATACGCCGAGGATTGCCTTTTCTTTAGTAAATTTTTCAAAAAATAATTTTTTACTGTCGCAAATTATAAATACGCCGAGGATTGCCTTTTCTATAGTAAATTTTTCAAAAAATAATTTTTTACTGTCGCAAATTTTAAATACGCCGAGGATTGCCTTTTCTATAGTAAATTTTTCAAAAAATAATTTTTTACTGTCGCAAATTTTAAATACGACGAGGATTGCCTTTTCTATAGTAAATTTTTCATAAAATAATTTTTTACTGTCGCAAATTTTAAATACGCCGAGGATTGCCTTTTCTATAGTAAATTTTTCAAAAAATAAATTTTTACTGTCGAAAAAAATAATAAATACGCCGAGGATTGCCTTTTCTATAGTAAATTTTTCATAAAATAATTTATTACTGTCGCAAATTTTAAATACGCCGAGGATTGCCTTTTCTATAGTAAATTTTTCAAAAAATAAAGTTTTACTGTCGCAAATTTTAAATACGCCGAGGAGTGCCTTTTCTATAGTAAATTTTTCAAAAAATAATTTTTTACTGTCGCAAATTTTAAATACGCCGAGGATTGCCTTTTCTATAGTAAATTTTTCAAAAAATAATTTTTTACTGTCGCAAATTTTAAATACGCCGAGGATTGCCTTTTCTATAGTAAATTTTTCATAAAATCATTTTTTACTGTCGCAAATTTTAAATACGCCGAGGATTGCCTTTTCTATAGTAAATTTTGCAAAAAATAATTTTTTACTGTCGCAAATTTTAAATACGCCGAGGATTGCCTTTTCTATAGTAAATTTTTCATAAAATAATTTTTTACTGTCGCAAATTTTAAATACGCCGAGGATTGCCTTTTCTATAGTAAATTTTTCAAAAAATAAATTTTTACTGTCGGAAATTTTAAATACGCCGAGGATTGCCTTTTCTATAGTAAATTTTTCAAAAAATAATTTTTTACTGTCGCAAATTTTAAATACGCCGAAGATTGCCTTTTCTATAGTAAATTTTTCAAAAAATAATTTTTTACTGTCGCAAATTTTAAATACGCCGAGGATTGCCTTTTCTATAGTAAATTTTTCAAAAAATAATTTTTTACTGTCGCAAATTTTAAATACGCCGAGGATTGCCTTTTCTATAGTAAATTTTTCAAAAAATAATTTTTTACTGTCGCAAATTTTAAATACGCCGAGAATTGCCTTTTCTATAGTAAATTTTTCAAAAAATAATTTTTTACTGTCGCAAATTTTAAATACGCCGAGGATTGCCTTTTCTATAGTAAATTTTTCAAAAAATAATTTTTTACTGTCGCAAATTTTAAATACGCCGAGGATTGCCTTTTCTATAGTAAATTTTTCAAAAAATAATTTTTTACTGTCGCAAATTTTAAATACGCCGAGGATTGCCTTTTCTATAGTAAATTTTTCAAAAAATAATTTTTTACTGTCGCAAATTTTAAATACGCCGAGGATTGCCTTTTCTATAGTAAATTTTTCAAAAAATAATTTTTTACTGTCGAAAATTTTAAATACGCCGAGGATTGCCTTTTCTATAGTAAATTTTTCATAAAATAATTTTTTACTGTCGCAAATTTTAAATACGCCGAGGATTGCCTTTTCTATAGTAAATTTTTCAAAAAATAATTTTTTACTGTCGCAAATTTTAAATACGCCGAGGATTGCCTTTTTTATAGTAAATTTTTCAAAAAATCATTTTTTACTGTCGCAAATTTTAAATACGCCGAGGATTGCCTTTTCTATAGTAAATTTTTCAAAAAATAAATTTTTACTGTCGCAAATTTTAAATACGCCGAGGATTGCCTTTTCTATAGTAAATTTTTCAAAAAATAATTTTTTACTGTCGCAAATTTTAAATACGCCGAGGATTGCCTTTTCTATAGTAAATTTTTCATAAAATAATTTTTTACTGTCGCAAATTTTAAATACGCCGAGGATTGCCTTTTCTATAGTAAATTTTTCAAAAAATAATTTTTTACTGTCGCAAATTTTAAATACGCCGAGGATTGCCTTTTCTATAGTAAATTTTTCATAAAATAATTTTTTACTGTCGCAAATTTTAAATACGCCGAGGATTGCCTTTTCTATAGTAAATTTTCAAAAAATAAATTTTTACTGTCGCAAATTTTAAATACGCCGAGGATTGCCTTTTCTATAGTAAATTTTTCAAAAAATAATTTTTTACTGTCGCAAATTTTAAATACGTCGAGGATTGCCTTTTCTATAGTAAATTTTTCAAAAAATTATTTTTTTGCTGTTGCAAACTTTAAATACGCCGAGGATTGCCTTTTCTATAGTAAATTTTTCAAAAAATAATTTTTTACTGTCGCAAATTTTAAATACGCCGAGGATTGCCTTTTCTATAGTAAATTTTTCATAAAATAATTTTTTACTGTCGCAAATTTTAAATACGCCGAGGATTGCCTTTTCTATAGTAAATTTTTCAAAAAATAATTTATTTTTTACTGTCGCAAATTTTAAATACGCCGAGGATTGCCTCTTCTATAGTAAATTTTTCAAAAAATAATTTTTTACTGTCGCAAATTTTAAATACGCCGAGGATTGCCTTTTCTATAGTAAATTTTTCATAAAATAATTTTTTACTGTCGCAAATTTTAAATATGCCGAGGATTGCCTTTTCTATAGTAAATTTTTCAAAAAATAAATTTTTACTGTCGCAAATTTTAAATACGCCGAGGATTGCCTTTTCTATAGTAAATTTTTCATAAAATAATTTTTTACTGTCGCAAATTTTAAATATGCCGAGGATTGCCTTTTCTATAGTAAATTTTTCCTAAAATAATTTTTTACTGTCGCAAATTTTAAATATGCCGAGGATTGCCTTTTCTATAGTAAATTTTTCAAAAAATAAATTTTTACTGTCGCAAATTTTAAATACGCCGAGGATTGCCTTTTCTATAGTAAATTTTTCAAAAAATAATTTTTTACTGTCGCAAATTTTAAATACTCCGAGGATTGCCTTTTCTATAGTAAATTTTTCAAAAAATAATTTTTTACTGTCGCAAATTTTAAATACGCCGAGGATTGCCTTTTCTATAGTAAATTTTTCATAAAATAATTTTTTACTGTCGCAAATTTTAAATACGCCGAGGATTGCCTTTTCTATAGTAAATTTTTCAAAAAATAATTTTTTACTGTCGCAAATTTTAAATACGCCGAGGATTGCCTTTTCTATAGTAAATTTTTCATAAAATGATTTTTTACTGTCGCAAATTTTAAATACGCCGAGGATTGCCTTTTCTATTGTAAATTTTTCAAAAAATAAATTTTTACTGTCGCAAATTTTAAATACGCCGAGGATTGCCTTTTCTATAGTAAATTTTTCAAAAAATAATTTTTTACTGTCGCAAATTTTAAATACGCCGAGGATTGCCTTTTCTATAGTAAATTTTTCAAAAAATAATTTTTTACTGTCGCAAATTTTAAATACGCCGAGGATTTCCTTTTCTATAGTAAATTTTTCAAAAAATAATTTTTTACTGTCGCAAATTTTAAATACGCCGAGGATTGCCTTTTCTATAGTAAATTTTTCAAAAAATAATTTTTTACTATCGCAAATTTTAAATACGCCGAGGATTGCCTTTTCTATAGTAAATTTTTCAAAAAATAATTTTTTACTGTCGCAAATTTTAAATACGCCGAGGATTGCCTTTTCTATAGTAAATTTTTCAAAAAATAATTTTTTACTGTCGCAAATTTTAAATACGCCGAGGATTGCCTTTTCTATAGTAAATTTTTCATAAAATAATTTTTTACTGTCGCAAATTTTAAATACGCCGAGGATTGCCTTTTCTATAGTAAATTTTTCATAAAATAATTTTTTACTGTCGCAAATTTTAAATACGCCGAGGATTGCCTTTTCTATAGTAAATTTTTCAAAAAATAAATTTTTACTGTCGCAAATTTTAACTACGCCGAGGATTGCCTTTTCTATAGTAAAGATTTCAAAAAATAATTTTTTACTGTCGCAAATTTTAAATACGCCGAGGATTTCCTTTTCTATAGTAAATTTTTCATAAAATAATTTTTTACTGTCGCAAATTTTAAATACGCCGAGGATTTCCTTTTCTATAGTAAATTTTTCAAAAAATAATTTTTTACTGTCGCAAATTTTAAATACGCCGAGGATTGCCTTTTCTATAGTAAATTTTTGAAAAAAAAAAATAATTTTTTACTGTCGCAAATTTTAAATACGCCGAGGATTGCCTTTTCTATAGTAAATTTTTCATAAAATAATTTTTTACTGTCGCAAATTTTAAATACGCCGAGGATTGCCTTTTCTATAGTAAATTTTTCATAAAATCATTTTTTACTGTCGCAAATTTTAAATACGCCGAGGATTGCCTTTTCTATAGTAAATTTTTCAAAAAATAATTTTTTACTGTCGCAAATTTTAAATACGCCGAGGATTGCCTTTTCTATAGTAAATTTTTCATAAAATAATTTTTTACTGTCGCAAATTTTAAATACGCCGAGGATTGCCTTTTCTATAGTAAATTTTTCAAAAAATAAATTTTTACTGTCGGAAATTTTAAATACGCCGAGGATTGCCTTTTCTATAGTAAATTTTTCAAAAAATAATTTTTTACTGTCGCAAATTTTAAATACGCCGAAGATTGCCTTTTCTATAGTAAATTTTTCAAAAATAATTTTTTACTGTCGCAAATTTTAAATACGCCGAGGATTGCCTTTTCTATAGTAAATTTTTCAAAAAATAATTTTTTACTGTCGCAAATTTTAAATACGCCGAGGATTGCCTTTTCTATAGTAAATTTTTCAAAAAATAATTTTTTACTGTCGCAAATTTTAAATACGCCGAGAATTGCCTTTTCTATAGTAAATTTTTCAAAAAATAATTTTTTACTGTCGCAAATTTTAAATACGCCGAGGATTGCCTTTTCTATAGTAAATTTTTCAAAAAATAATTTTTTACTGTCGCAAATTTTAAATACGCCGAGGATTGCCTTTTCTATAGTAAATTTTTCAAAAAATAATTTTTTACTGTCGCAAATTTTAAATACGCCGAGGATTGCCTTTTCTATAGTAAATTTTTCAAAAAATAATTTTTTACTGTCGCAAATTTTAAATACGCCGAGGATTGCCTTTTCTATAGTAAATTTTTCAAAAATAATTTTTTACTGTCGAAAATT
Source organism: Dioctria rufipes (assembly GCA_963924295.1). Taxonomy (NCBI): domain Eukaryota; kingdom Metazoa; phylum Arthropoda; class Insecta; order Diptera; family Asilidae; genus Dioctria; species Dioctria rufipes. The sequence continues at coordinate 69,424 of CAWUPM010000934.1, forward strand.
TTAAATACGCCGAGGATTGCCTTTTCTATAGTAAATTTTTCATAAAATAATTTTTTACTGTCGCAAATTTTAAATACGCCGAGGATTGCCTTTTCTATAGTAAATTTTTCAAAAAATAATTTTTTACTGTCGCAAATTTTAAATACGCCGAGGATTGCCTTTTTTATAGTAAATTTTTCAAAAAATCATTTTTTACTGTCGCAAATTTTAAATACGCCGAGGATTGCCTTTTCTATAGTAAATTTTTCAAAAAATAAATTTTTACTGTCGCAAATTTTAAATACGCCGAGGATTGCCTTTTCTATAGTAAATTTTTCAAAAAATAATTTTTTACTGTCGCAAATTTTAAATACGCCGAGGATTGCCTTTTCTATAGTAAATTTTTCATAAAATAATTTTTTACTGTCGCAAATTTTAAATACGCCGAGGATTGCCTTTTCTATAGTAAATTTTTCAAAAAATAATTTTTTACTGTCGCAAATTTTAAATACGCCGAGGATTGCCTTTTCTATAGTAAATTTTTCATAAAATAATTTTTTACTGTCGCAAATTTTAAATACGCCGAGGATTGCCTTTTCTATAGTAAATTTTCAAAAAATAAATTTTTACTGTCGCAAATTTTAAATACGCCGAGGATTGCCTTTTCTATAGTAAATTTTTCAAAAAATAATTTTTTACTGTCGCAAATTTTAAATACGTCGAGGATTGCCTTTTCTATAGTAAATTTTTCAAAAAAATTATTTTTTTGCTGTTGCAAACTTTAAATACGCCGAGGATTGCCTTTTCTATAGTAAATTTTTCAAAAAATAATTTTTTACTGTCGCAAATTTTAAATACGCCGAGGATTGCCTTTTCTATAGTAAATTTTTCATAAAATAATTTTTTACTGTCGCAAATTTTAAATACGCCGAGGATTGCCTTTTCTATAGTAAATTTTTCAAAAAATAATTTATTTTTTACTGTCGCAAATTTTAATTACGCCGAGGATTGCCTCTTCTATAGTAAATTTTTCAAAAAATAATTTTTTACTGTCGCAAATTTTAAATACGCCGAGGATTGCCTTTTCTATAGTAAATTTTTCATAAAATAATTTTTTACTGTCGCAAATTTTAAATATGCCGAGGATTGCCTTTTCTATAGTAAATTTTTCAAAAAATAAATTTTTACTGTCGCAAATTTTAAATACGCCGAGGATTGCCTTTTCTATAGTAAATTTTTCATAAAATAATTTTTTACTGTCGCAAATTTTAAATATGCCGAGGATTGCCTTTTCTATAGTAAATTTTTCCTAAAATAATTTTTTACTGTCGCAAATTTTAAATATGCCGAGGATTGCCTTTTCTATAGTAAATTTTTCAAAAAATAAATTTTTACTGTCGCAAATTTTAAATACGCCGAGGATTGCCTTTTCTATAGTAAATTTTTCAAAAAATAATTTTTTACTGTCGCAAATTTTAAATACTCCGAGGATTGCCTTTTCTATAGTAAATTTTTCAAAAAATAATTTTTTACTGTCGCAAATTTTAAATACGCCGAGGATTGCCTTTTCTATAGTAAATTTTTCATAAAATAATTTTTTACTGTCGCAAATTTTAAATACGCCGAGGATTGCCTTTTCTATAGTAAATTTTTCAAAAAATAATTTTTTACTGTCGCAAATTTTAAATACGCCGAGGATTGCCTTTTCTATAGTAAATTTTTCATAAAATGATTTTTTACTGTCGCAAATTTTAAATACGCCGAGGATTGCCTTTTCTATTGTAAATTTTTCAAAAAATAAATTTTTACTGTCGCAAATTTTAAATACGCCGAGGATTGCCTTTTCTATAGTAAATTTTTCAAAAAATAATTTTTTACTGTCGCAAATTTTAAATACTCCGAGGATTGCCTTTTCTATAGTAAATTTTTCAAAAAATAATTTTTTACTGTCGCAAATTTTAAATACGCCGAGGATTGCCTTTTCTATAGTAAATTTTTCAAAAAATAATTTTTTACTGTCGCAAATTTTAAATACGCCGAGGATTGCCTTTTCTATAGTAAATTTTTCAAAAAATAATTTTTTACTATCGCAAATTTTAAATACGCCGAGGATTGCCTTTTCTATAGTAAATTTTTCAAAAAATAATTTTTTACTGTCGCAAATTTTAAATACGCCGAGGATTGCCTTTTCTATAGTAAATTTTTCAAAAAATAATTTTTTACTGTCGCAAATTTTAAATACGCCGAGGATTGCCTTTACTATAGTAAATTTTTCATAAAATAATTTTTTACTGTCGCAAATTTTAAATACGCCGAGGATTGCCTTTTCTATAGTAAATTTTTCATAAAATAATTTTTTACTGTCGCAAATTTTAAATACGCCGAGGATTGCCTTTTCTATAGTAAATTTTTCAAAAAATAAATTTTTACTGTCGCAAATTTTAACTACGCCGAGGATTGCCTTTTCTATAGTAAAGATTTCAAAAAATAATTTTTTACTGTCGCAAATTTTAAATACGCCGAGGATTTCCTTTTCTATAGTAAATTTTTCATAAAATAATTTTTTACTGTCGCAAATTTTAAATACGCCGAGGATTGCCTTTTCTATAGTAAATTTTTCAAAAAATAATTTTTTACTGTCGCAAATTTTAAATACGCCGAGGATTGCCTTTTCTATAGTAAATTTTTGAAAAAAAAAAATAATTTTTTACTGTCGCAAATTTTAAATACGCCGAGGATTGCCTTTTCTATAGTAAATTTTTCATAAAATAATTTTTTACTGTCGCAAATTTTAAATACGCCGAGGATTGCCTTTTCTATAGTAAATTTTTCAAAAAATAATTTTTTACTGTCGCAAATTTTAAATACGCCGAGGATTGCCTTTTCTATAGTAAATTTTTCATAAAATAATTTTTTACTGTCGCAAATTTTATATACGCCGAGGATTGCCTTTTCTATAGTAAATTTTTCAAAAAATAAATTTTCATTGTCGCAAATTTTAAATACGCCGAGGATTGCCTTTTCTATAGTAAATTTTTCAAAAAATAATTTTTTACTGTCGCAAATTTTAAATACGCCGAGGATTGCCTTTTCTATAGTAAATTTGTCAAAAAATAAATTTTTACTGTCGCAAATTTTAAATACGCCGAGGATTGCCTTTTCTATAGTAAATTTTTCAAAAAATAATTTTTTACTGTCGCAAATTTTAAATACGCCGAGGATTGCCTTTTCTATAGTAAATTTTTCAAAAAATAATTTTTTACAGTCGCAAATTTTAAATACGCCGAGGATTGCCTTTTCTATAGTAAATTTTTCAAAAAATAATTTTTTACTGTCGCAAATTTTAAATACGCCGAGGATTGCCTTTTCTATAGTAAATTTTTCAAAAAATCATTTTTTACTGTTGCAAATTTTAAATACGCCGAGGATTGCCTTTTCTATAGTAAATTTTTCAAAAAATAATTTTTTACTGTCGCAAATTTTAAATACGCCGAGGATTGCCTATTCTATAGTAAATTTTTCAAAAAATAAATTTTTACTGTCGCAAATTTTAAATACGCCGAGGATTGCCTTTTCTATAGTAAATTTTTCAAAAATAAATTTTTACTGTCGCAAATTTTAAATACGCCGAGGATTGCCTTTTCTATAGTAAATTTTTCAAAAAATAAATTTTTACTGTCGCAAATTTTAAATACTCCGAGGATTGCCTTTTCTATAGTAAATTTTTCAAAAAATAATTTTTTACTGTCGCAAATTTTAAATACGCCGAGGATTGCCTTTTCTATAGTAAATTTTTCAAAAAATAATTTTTTACTGTCGCAAATTTTAAATACGCCGAGGATTGCCTTTTCTATAGTAATTTTTTTAAAAATAACTTTTTACTGTCGCAAATTTTAAATATGCCGAGGATTGCCTTTTCTATAGTAAATTTTTCAAAAAATAATTTTTTACTGTCGCAAATTTTAAATACGCCGAGGATTGCCTTTTCTATAGTAAATTTTTCAAAAAATAAATTTTTACTGTCGCAAATTTTAAATACGCCGAGGATTGTCTTTTCTATAGTAAATTTTTCAAAAAATAAATTTTTACTGTCGCAAATTTTAAATACGCCGAGGATTGCCTTTTCTATAAAAATTTTTCAAAAAATAAATTTTTACTGTCGCAAATTTTAAATACGCCGAGGATTGCCTTTTCTATAGTAAATTTTTCAAAAAATAATTTTTTACTGTCGCAAATTTTAAATACGCCGAGGATTGCCTTTTCTATAGTAAATTTTTCAAAAAATAATTTTTTACTGTCGCAAATTTTAAATACGCCGAGGATTGCCTTTTCTATAGTAATTTTTTTAAAAATAAATTTTTACTGTCGCAAATTTTAAATATGCCGAGGATTGCCTTTTCTATAGTAAATTTTTCAAAAAATAATTTTTTACTGTCGCAAATTTTAAATACGCCGAGGATTGCCTTTTCTATAGTAAATTTTTCAAAAAATAATTTTTTACTGTCGCAAATTTTAAATACGCCGAGGATTGCCTTTTCTATAGTAAATTTGTCATAAAATAATTTTTTACTGTGGCAAATTTTAAATACGCCGAGGATTGCCTTTTCTATAGTAAATTTTTCAAAAAATAATTTTTTACTGTCGCAAATTTTAAATACGCCGAGGATTGCCTTTTCTATAGTAAATTTTTCAAAAAAATAACTTTTTACTGTCGCAAATTTTAAATACGCCGAGGATTGCCTTTTCAATAGTAAATTTTTCAAAAAATAAATTTTTACTGTCGCAAATTTTAATTACGCCGAGGATTGCCTTTTCTATAGTAAATTTTCCAAAAAATAATTTTTTACTGTCGCAAATTTTAAATACGCCGAGGATTGCCTTTTCTATAGTAAATTTTTCAAAAAATAATTTGTTACTGTCGCAAATTTTAAATACGCCGATGATTGCCTTTTCTATAGTAAATTTTTCAAAAAATAATTTTTTACTGTCGCAAATTTGAAATACGCCGAGGATTGTCTTTTCTATAGTAAATTTTTCAAAAAATAAATTTTTACTGTCGCAAATTTTAAATACGCCGAGGATTGCCTTTTCGATAGTAAATTTTTCAAAAAATAATTATTTACTGTCGCAAATTTTAAATACGCCGAGGATTGCCTTTTCTATAGTAAATTTTTCAACAAATAATATTTTACTGTCGCAAATTTTAAATACGCCGAGGATTGCCTTTTCTATAGTAAATTTTTCATAAAATAATTTTTTACTGTCGCACATTTTAAATACGCCGAGGATTGCCTTTTCTATAGTAAATTTTTCAAAAAATAAATTTTTACTGTCGCAAATTTTAAATACGCCGAGGATTTCCTTTTCTATAGTAAATTTTTCAAAAAATAAATTTTTACTGTCGCAAATTTTAAATACGCCGAGGATTGCCTTTTCTATAATAAATTTTTCAAAAAATAATTTTTTACTGTCGCAAATTTTAAATACGCTGAGGATTGCCTTTTCTATAGTAAATTTTTCAAAAAATAAATTTTTACTGTCGCAAATTTTAAATACGCCGAGGATTGCCTTTTCTATAGTAAATTTTTCAAAAAATAATTTTTTACTGTCGCAAATTTTAAATACGCCGAGGATTGCCTTTTCTATAGTAAATTTTTCAAAAAATAATTTTTTACTGTCGCAAATTTTAAATACGCCGAGGATTGCCTTTTCTATAGTAAATTTTTCAAAAAATAAATTTTTACTGTCGCAAATTTTAAATACGCCGAGGATTGCCTTTTCTATATTAAATTTTTCAAAATATAATTTTTTACTGTCGCAAATTTTAAATACGCCGAGGATTGCCTTTTCTATAGTAAATTTTTCAAAAAATAATTTTTTACTGTCGCAAATTTTAAATACGCCGAGGATTGCCTTTTCTATAGTAAATTTTTCAAAAAATAATTTTTTACTGTCGCAAATTTTAAATACGCCGAGGATTGCCTTTTCTATAGTAAATTTTTCAAAAAATAATTTTTTACTGTCGCAAATTTTAAATACGCCGAGGATTGCCTTTTCTATAGTAAATTTTTCAAAAAATAAATTTTTACTGTCGCAAATTTTAAATACGCCGAGGATTGCCTTTTCTATATTAAATTTTTCAAAATATAATTTTTTACTGTCGCAAATTTTAAATACGCCGAGGATTGCCTTTTCTATAGTAAATTTTTCAAAAAATAATTTTTTACTGTCGCAAATTTTAAATACGCCGAGGATTGCCTATTCTATAGTAAATTTTTCAAAAAATAAATTTTTACTGTCGCAAATTTTAAATACGCCGAGGATTGCCTTTTCTATAGTAAATTTTTCAAAAAATAAATTTTTACTGTCGCAAATTTTAAATACGCCGAGGATTGCCTTTTCTATAGTAAATTTTTCAAAAAATAAATTTTTACTGTCGCAAATTTTAAATACGCCGAGGATTGCCTTTTCTATATTAAATTTTTCAAAATATAATTTTTTACTGTCGCAAATTTTAAATACGCCGAGGATTGCCTTTTCTATAGTAAATTTTTCAAAAAATAATTTTTTACTGTCGCAAATTTGAAATACGCCGAGGATTGTCTTTTCTATAGTAAATTTTTCAAAAAATAAATTTTTACTGTCGCAAATTTTAAATACGCCGAGGATTGCCTTTTCGATAGTAAATTTTTCAAAAAATAATTATTTACTGTCGCAAATTTTAAATACGCCGAGGATTGCCTTTTCTATAGTAAATTTTTCAACAAATAATTTTTTACTGTCGCAAATTTTAAATACGCCGAGGATTGCCTTTTCTATAGTAAATTTTTCATAAAATAATTTTTTACTGTCGCAAATTTTAAATACGCCGAGGATTGCCTTTTCTATAGTAAATTTTTCAAAAAATAAATTTTTACTGTCGCAAATTTTAAATACGCCGAGGATTTCCTTTTCTATATTAAATTTTTCAAAAAATAAATTTTTACTGTCGCAAATTTTAAATACGCCGAGGATTGCCTTTTCTATAATAAATTTTTCAAAAAATAATTTTTTACTGTCGCAAATTTTAAATACGCTGAGGATTGCCTTTTCTATAGTAAATTTTTCAAAAAATAAATTTTTACTGTCGCAAATTTTAAATACGCCGAGGATTGCCTTTTCTATAGTAAATTTTTCAAAAAATAATTTTTTACTGTCGCAAATTTTAAATACGCCGAGGATTGCCTTTTCTATAGTAAATTTTTCAAAAAATAATTTTTTACTGTCGCAAATTTTAAATACGCCGAGGATTGCCTTTTCTATAGTAAATTTTTCAAAAAATAAATTTTTACTGTCGCAAATTTTAAATACGCCGAGGATTGCCTTTTCTATATTAAATTTTTCAAAATATAATTTTTTACTGTCGCAAATTTTAAATACGCCGAGGATTGCCTTTTCTATAGTAAATTTTTCAAAAAATAATTTTTTACTGTCGCAAATTTTAAATACGCCGAGGATTGCCTTTTCTATAGTAAATTTTTCAAAAAATAATTTTTTACTGTCGCAAATTTTAAATACGCCGAGGATTGCCTTTTCTATAGTAAATTTTTCAAAAAATAATTTTTTACTGTCGCAAATTTTAAATACGCCGAGGATTGCCTTTTCTATAGTAAATTTTTCAAAAAATAAATTTTTACTGTCGCAAATTTTAAATACGCCGAGGATTGCCTTTTCTATATTAAATTTTTCAAAATATAATTTCTTACTGTCGCAAATTTTAAATACGCCGAGGATTGCCTTTTCTATAGTAAATTTTTCAAAAAATAATTTTTTACTGTCGCAAATTTTAAATACGCCGAGGATTGCCTATTCTATAGTAAATTTTTCAAAAAATAAATTTTTACTGTCGCAAATTTTAAATACGCCGAGGATTGCCTTTTCTATAGTAAATTTTTCAAAAAATAAATTTTTACTGTCGCAAATTTTAAATACGCCGAGGATTGCCTTTTCTATAGTAAATTTTTCAAAAAATAAATTTTTACTGTCGCAAATTTTAAATACGCCGAGGATTGCCTTTTCTATAGTAAATTTTTCAAAAAATAATTTTTTACTGTCGCAAATTTTAAATACGCCGAGGATTGCCTTTTCTATAGTAAATTTTTCAAAAAATAATTTTTTACTGTCGCAAATTTTAAATACGCCGAGGATTGCCTTTTCTATAGTAATTTTTTTAAAAATAACTTTTTACTGTCGCAAATTTTAAATATGCCGAGGATTGCCTTTTCTATAGTAAATTTTTCAAAAAATAAATTTTTACTGTCGCAAATTTTAAATACGCCGAGGATTGTCTTTTCTATAGTAAATTTTTCAAAAAATAAATTTTTACTGTCGCAAATTTTAAATACGCCGAGGATTGCCTTTTCTATAAAAATTTTTCAAAAAATAAATTTTTACTGTCGCAAATTTTAAATACGCCGAGGATTGCCTTTTCTATAGTAAATTTTTCAAAAAATAATTTTTTACTGTCGCAAATTTTAAATACGCCGAGGATTGCCTTTTCTATAGTAAATTTTTCAAAAAATAATTTTTTACTGTCGCAAATTTTAAATACGCCGAGGATTACCTTTTCTATAGTAATTTTTTTAAAAATAAATTTTTACTGTCGCAAATTTTAAATATGCCGAGGATTGCCTTTTCTATAGTAAATTTTTCAAAAAATAATTTTTTACTGTCGCAAATTTTAAATACGCCGAGGATTGCCTTTTCTATAGTAAATTTTTCAAAAAATAATTTTTTACTGTCGCAAATTTTAAATACGCCGAGGATTGCCTTTTCTATAGTAAATTTGTCATAAAATAATTTTTTACTGTGGCAAATTTTAAATACGCCGAGGATTGTCTTTTCTATAGTAAATTTTTCAAAAAATAATTTTTTACTGTCGCAAATTTTAAATACGCCGAGGATTGCCTTTTCTATAGTAAATTTTTCAAAAAATAACTTTTTACTGTCGCAAATTTTAAATACGCCGAGGATTGCCTTTTCAATAGTAAATTTTTCAAAAAATAAATTTTTACTGTCGCAAATTTTAATTGCGCCGAGGATTGCCTTTTCTATAGTAAATTTTTCAAAAAATAATTTTTTACTGTCGCAAATTTTAAATACGCCGAGGATTGCCTTTTCTATAGTAAATTTTTCAAAAAATAATTTTTTACTGTCGCAAATTTTAAATACGCCGATGATTGCCTTTTCTATAGTAAATTTTTCAAAAAATAATTTTTTACTGTCGCAAATTTTAAATACGCCGAGGATTGCCTTTTCTATAGTAAATTTTTCATAAAATAATTTTTTACTGTCGCAAAATTTTAAATACGCCGAGGATTGCCTTTTCTATAGTAAATTTTTCAAAAAATAATTTTTTACTGTCGCAAATTTGAAATACGCCGAGGATTGTCTTTTCTATAGTAAATTTTTCAAAAAATAAATTTTTACTGTCGCAAATTTCAAATACGCCGAGGATTGCCTTTTCTATAGTAAATTTTTCAAAAAATAATTATTTACTGTCGCAAATTTTAAATACGCCGAGGATTGCCTTTTCTATAGTAAATTTTTCAAAAAATAATTTTTTACTGTCGCAAATTTTAAATACGCCGAGGATTGCCTTTTCTATAGTAAATTTTTCAAAAAATAATTTTTTACTGTCGCAAATTTTAAATACGCCGAGGATTGCCTTTTCTATAGTAAATTTTTCAAAAAATAAATTTTTACTGTCGCAAATTTTAAATACGCCGAGGATTTCCTTTTCTATAGTAAATTTTTCAAAAAATAAATTTTTACTGTCGCAAATTTTAAATACGCCGAGGATTGCCTTTTCTATAATAAATTTTTCAAAAAATAATTTTTTACTGTCGCAAATTTTAAATACGCCGAGGATTGCCTTTTCTATAGTAAATTTTTCAAAAAATAAATTTTTACTGTCGCAAATTTTAAATACGCCGAGGATTGCCTTTTCTATAGTAAATTTTTCAAAAAATAATTTTTTACTGTCGCAAATTTTAAATACGCCGAGGATTGCCTTTTCTATAGTAAATTTTTCAAAAAATAATTTTTTACTGTCGCAAATTTTAAATACGCCGAGGATTGCCTTTTCTATAGTAAATTTTTCAAAAAATAAATTTTTACTGTCGCAAATTTTAAATACGCCGAAGATTGCCTTTTCTATATTAAATTTTTCAAAATATAATTTTTTACTGTCGCAAATTTTAAATACGCCGAGGATTGCCTTTTCTATAGTAAATTTTTCAAAAAATAATTTTTTACTGTCGCAAATTTTAAATACGCCGAGGATTGCCTTTTCTATAGTAAATTTTTCAAAAAGTAATTTTTTACTGTCGCAAATTTTAAATACGCCGAGGATTGCCTTTTCTATAGTAAATTTTTCAAAAAATAATTTTTTACTGTCGCAAATTTTAAATACTCCGAGGATTGCCTTTTCTATAGTAAATTTTTCAAAAAATAAATTTTTACTGTCGCAAATTTTAAATACGCCGAGGATTGCCTTTTCTATATTAAATTTTTCAAAATATAATTTTTTACTGTCGCAAATTTTAAATACGCCGAGGATTGCCTTTTCTATAGTAAATTTTTCAAAAAATAATTTTTTACTGTCGCAAATTTTAAATACGCCGAGGATTGCCTATTCTATAGTAAATTTTTCAAAAAATAAATTTTTACTGTCGCAAATTTTAAATACGCCGAGGATTGCCTTTTCTATAGTAAATTTTTCAAAAAATAAATTTTTACTGTCGCAAATTTTAAATACGCCGAGGATTGCCTTTTCTATAGTAAATTTTTCAAAAAATAAATTTTTACTGTCGCAAATTTTAAATACGCCGAGGATTGCCTTTTCTATAGTAAATTTTTCAAAAAATAATTTTTTACTGTCGCAAATTTTAAATACGCCGAGGATTGCCTTTTCTATAGTAAATTTTTCAAAAAATAATTTTTTACTGTCGCAAATTTTAAATACGCCGAGGATTGCCTTTTCTATAGTAATTTTTTTAAAAATAACTTTTTACTGTCGCAAATTTTAAATATGCCGAGGATTGCCTTTTCTATAGTAAATTTTTCAAAAAATAATTTTTTACTGTCGCAAATTTTAAATACGCCGAGGATTGCCTTTTCTATAGTAAATTTTTCAAAAAATAAATTTTTACTGTCGCAAATTTTAAATACGCCGAGGATTGTCTTTTCTATAGTAAATTTTTCAAAAAATAAATTTTTACTGTCGCAAATTTTAAATACGCCGAGGATTGCCTTTTCTATAAAAATTTTTCAAAAAATAAATTTTTACTGTCGCAAATTTTAAATACGCCGAGGATTGCCTTTTCTATAGTAAATTTTTCAAAAAATAATTTTTTACTGTCGCAAATTTTAAATACGCCGAGGATTGCCTTTTCTATAGTAAATTTTTCAAAAAATAATTTTTTACTGTCGCAAATTTTAAATACGCCGAGGATTGCCTTTTCTATAGTAATTTTTTTAAAAATAAATTTTTACTGTCGCAAATTTTAAATATGCCGAGGATTGCCTTTTCTATAGTAAATTTTTCAAAAAATAATTTTTTACTGTCGCAAATTTTAAATACGCCGAGGATTGCCTTTTCTATAGTAAATTTTTCAAAAAATAATTTTTTACTGTCGCAAATTTTAAATACGCCGAGGATTGCCTTTTCTATAGTAAATTTGTCATAAAATAATTTTTTACTGTGGCAAATTTTAAATACGCCGAGGATTGCCTTTTCTATAGTAAATTTTTCAAAAAATAATTTTTTACTGTCGCAAATTTTAAATACGCCGAGGATTGCCTTTTCTATAGTAAATTTTTCAAAAAATAACTTTTTACTGTCGCAAATTTTAAATACGCCGAGGATTGCCTTTTCAATAGTAAATTTTTCAAAAAATAATTTTGTACTGTCGCAAATTTTAAATACGCCGAGGATTGCCTTTTCTATAGTAAATTTTTCAAAAAATAATTTTTTACTGTCGCAAATTTTAAATACGCCGAGGATTGCCTTTTCTATAGTAAATTTGTCATAAAATAATTTTTTACTGTGGCAAATTTTAAATACGCCGAGGATTGCCTTTTCTATAGTAAATTTTTCAAAAAATAATTTTTTACTGTCGCAAATTTTAAATACGCCGAGGATTGCCTTTTCTATAGTAAATTTTTCAAAAAATAATTTTTTACTGTCGCAAATTTTAAATACGCCGATGATTGCCTTTTCTATAGTAAATTTTTCAAAAAATAATTTTTTACTGTCGCAAATTTTAAATACGCCGAGGATTGCCTTTTCTATAGTAAATTTTTCATAAAATAATTTTTTACTGTCGCAAATTTTAAATACGCCGAGGATTGCCTTTTCTATAGTAAATTTTTCAAAAAATAATTATTTACTGTCGCAAATTTTAAATACGCCGAGGATTGCCTTTTCTATAGTAAATTTTTCAAAAAATAATTTTTTACTGTCGCAAATTTTAAATACGCCGAGGATTGCCTTTTCTATAGTAAATTTTTCAAAAAATAATTTTTTACTGTCGCAAATTTTAAATACGCCGAGGATTGCCTTTTCTATAGTAAATTTTTCAAAAAATAAATTTTTACTGTCGCAAATTTTAAATACGCCGAGGATTTCCTTTTCTATAGTAAATTTTTCAAAAAATAAATTTTTACTGTCGCAAATTTTAAATACGCCGAGGATTGCCTTTTCTATAATAAATTTTTCAAAAAATAATTTTTTACTGTCGCAAATTTTAAATACGCCGAGGATTGCCTTTTCTATAGTAAATTTTTCAAAAAATAAATTTTTACTGTCGCAAATTTTAAATACGCCGAGGATTGCCTTTTCTATAGTAAATTTTTCAAAAAATAATTTTTTACTGTCGCAAATTTTAAATACGCCGAGGATTGCCTTTTCTATAGTAAATTTTTCAAAAAATAATTTTTTACTGTCGCAAATTTTAAATACGCCGAGGATTGCCTTTTCTATAGTAAATTTTTCAAAAAATAAATTTTTACTGTCGCAAATTTTAAATACGCCGAGGATTGCCTTTTCTATATTAAATTTTTCAAAATATAATTTTTTACTGTCGCAAATTTTAAATACGCCGAGGATTGCCTTTTCTATAGTAAATTTTTCAAAAAATAATTTTTTACTGTCGCAAATTTTAAATACGCCGAGGATTGCCTTTTCTATAGTAAATTTTTCAAAAAATAATTTTTTACTGTCGCAAATTTTAAATACGCCGAGGATTGCCTTTTCTATAGTAAATTTTTCAAAAAATAATTTTTTACTGTCGCAAATTTTAAATACGCCGATGATTGCCTTTTCTATAGTAAATTTTTCAAAAAATAATTTTTTACTGTCGCAAATTTTAAATACGCCGAGGATTGCCTTTTCTATAGTAAATTTTTCATAAAATAATTTTTTACTGTCGCAAATTTTAAATACGCCGAGGATTGCCTTTTCTATAGTAAATTTTTCAAAAAATAATTATTTACTGTCGCAAATTTTAAATACGCCGAGGATTGCCTTTTCTATAGTAAATTTTTCAAAAAATAATTTTTTACTGTCGCAAATTTTAAATACGCCGAGGATTGCCTTTTCTATAGTAAATTTTTCAAAAAATAATTTTTTACTGTCGCAAATTTTAAATACGCCGAGGATTGCCTTTTCTATAGTAAATTTTTCAAAAAATAAATTTTTACTGTCGCAAATTTTAAATACGCCGAGGATTTCCTTTTCTATAGTAAATTTTTCAAAAAATAAATTTTTACTGTCGCAAATTTTAAATACGCCGAGGATTGCCTTTTCTATAATAAATTTTTCAAAAAATAATTTTTTACTGTCGCAAATTTTAAATACGCCGAGGATTGCCTTTTCTATAGTAAATTTTTCATAAAATAATTTTTTACTGTCGCAAATTTTAAATACGCCGAGGATTGCCTTTTCTATAGTAAATTTTTCAAAAAATAATTTTTTACTGTCGCAAATTTTAAATACGCCGAGGATTGCCTTTTCTATAGTAAATTTTTCAAAAAATAATTTTTTACTGTCGCAAATTTTAAATACGCCGAGGATTGCCTTTTCTATAGTAAATTTTTCAAAAAATAAATTTTTACTGTCGCAAATTTTAAATACGCCGATGATTGCCTTTTCTATAGTAAATTTTTCAAAAAATAATTTTTTACTGTCGCAAATTTTAAATACGCCGAGGATTGCCTTTTCTATAGTAAATTTTTCATAAAATAATTTTTTACTGTCGCAAATTTTAAATACGCCGAGGATTGCCTTTTCTATAGTAAATTTTTCAAAAAATAATTATTTACTGTCGCAAATTTTAAATACGCCGAGGATTGCCTTTTCTATAGTAAATTTTTCAAAAAATAATTTTTTACTGTCGCAAATTTTAAATACGCCGAGGATTGCCTTTTCTATAGTAAATTTTTCAAAAAATAATTTTTTACTGTCGCAAATTTTAAATACGCCGAGGATTGCCTTTTCTATAGTAAATTTTTCAAAAAATAAATTTTTACTGTCGCAAATTTTAAATACGCCGAGGATTGTCTTTTCTATAGTAAATTTTTCAAAAAATAAATTTTTACTGTCGCAAATTTCAAATACGCCGAGGATTGCCTTTTCTATAGTAAATTTTTCAAAAAATAATTATTTACTGTCGCAAATTTTAAATACGCCGAGGATTGCCTTTTCTATAGTAAATTTTTCAAAAAATAATTTTTTACTGTCGCAAATTTTAAATACGCCGAGGATTGCCTTTTCTATAGTAAATTTTTCAAAAAATAATTTTTTACTGTCGCAAATTTTAAATACGCCGAGGATTGCCTTTTCTATAGTAAATTTTTCAAAAAATAAATTTTTACTGTCGCAAATTTTAAATACGCCGAGGATTTCCTTTTCTATAGTAAATTTTTCAAAAAATAAATTTTTACTGTCGCAAATTTTAAATACGCCGAGGATTGCCTTTTCTATAATAAATTTTTCAAAAAATAATTTTTTACTGTCGCAAATTTTAAATACGCCGAGGATTGCCTTTTCTATAGTAAATTTTTCAAAAAATAAATTTTTACTGTCGCAAATTTTAAATACGCCGAGGATTGCCTTTTCTATAGTAAATTTTTCAAAAAATAATTTTTTACTGTCGCAAATTTTAAATACGCCGAGGATTGCCTTTTCTATAGTAAATTTTTCAAAAAATAATTTTTTACTGTCGCAAATTTTAAATACGCCGAGGATTGCCTTTTCTATAGTAAATTTTTCAAAAAATAAATTTTTTACTGTCGCAAATTTTAAATACGCCGAGGATTGCCTTTTCTATATTAAATTTTTCAAAATATAATTTTTTACTGTCGCAAATTTTAAATACGCCGAGGATTGCCTTTTCTATAGTAAATTTTTCAAAAAATAATTTTTTACTGTCGCAAATTTTAAATACGCCGAGGATTGCCTTTTCTATAGTAAATTTTTCAAAAAATAATTTTTTACTGTCGCAAATTTTAAATACGCCGAGGATTGCCTTTTCTATAGTAAATTTTTCAAAAAATAATTTTTTACTGTCGCAAATTTTAAATACGCCGAGGATTGCCTTTTCTATAGTAAATTTTCAAAAAATAATTTTTTACTGTCGCAAATTTTAAATACGCCGAGGATTGCCTTTTCTATAGTAAATTATTCAAAAAATAATTTTTTACTGTCGCAAATTTTAAATACGCCGAGGATTGCCTTTTCTATAATAAATTTTTCAAAAAAATAATTTTTTAATGTCGCAAATTTTAAATACGCCGAGGATTTCCTTTTCTATAGTAAATTTTTCAAAAAATCATTTTTTACTGTCGCAAATTTTAAATACGCCGAGGATTGCCTTTTCTATAGTAAATTTTTCAAAAAATAATTTTTTACTGTCGCAAATTTTAAATACGCCGAGGATTGCCTATTCTATAGTAAAATTTTTCAAAAATAAATTTTTACTGTCGCAAATTTTAAATACGCCGAGGATTGCCTTTTCTATAGTAAATTTTTCAAAAAATAATTTTTTACTGTCGCAAATTTTAAATACGCCGATGATTGCCTTTTCTATAGTAAATTTTCAAAAAATAATTTTTTACTGTCGCAAATTTTAAATACGCCGAGGATTGCCTTTTCTATAGTAAATTTTTCATAAAATAATTTTTACTGTCGCAATTTTAATACGCCGAGGATTGCCTTTTCTATAGTAAATTTTTCAAAAATAATTTTTTTACTGTCGCAAATTTGAAAATAC
>CAWUPM010000935.1:0-15005 GCA_963924295.1 Dioctria rufipes
ACAAAATTTTAAATACGCCCAGGATTACCTTTTCTATGGTGAATTTGTCAAAAAATAATTTTTTACTGTCGAAAATTTTAAATATACAGAGGGATTGCCTTTTCTACAGTGAATTTGTCAAAAAATAATTTTTTACTGTAGCAAATTTTAAATATACAAAGGATTTAATTTTCTATAGTGAATTTTTCAAAAATATATTTACTACTGTCGCAAATTTTAAATATACAGAGGATTGCCTTTTCTACAGTGAATTTGTCAAAAAATAATTTTTTACTGTAGCAAATTTTGAATATACAAAGGATTTAATTTTCTATAGTGAATTTTTCAAAAAATTATTTTTTACTGTCGCAAATTTTAAATACGCCGAGGATTGCCTTTTCTATAGTGAATTGGTCAAAATAATATTTTTTAACTGTCGCAAATTTTAAATGCGCCCGAGAATTGCATTTTCTATAGTGAATTTGTCAAATAATAAATTTTTACAGTGGCAAATTTTAAATATACCGATGATTGCCTTTTCTATAGTGAATTTTTCAAAAAATTATTTTTTGCTGTCGCAAATTTTTAATTACGCCGAGGATTGCCTTTTCTATAGTAAATTTTTCAAAACATAATTTTTTATTGTCGCAAATTTTAAATACGCCGAGGATTGCCTTTTCTATAGTGAATTGGTCAAAATAATATTTTTTACTGTCGCAAATTTTAAATGCGCCGAGGATTGCATTTTATATAGTGAATTTGTCAAAAAATATTTTTTACAGTCGAAAATTTTAAACACGAAGAGTATTGCCTTTTCTATAGTAAATTTATCAAAAAATAATTTTTTACTGTCGCAAATTTTAAATACGCCGAGGATTGCCTTTTCTTTAGTGAATTTGTCAAATAATATTTTTTACTGTCGCAAATTTTGAATACGCCGAGGATTGCCTTTTCTATAGTGAATTTGTCAAAATAATATTTTTTCTGTCGGAAATTTTAAATACGCCGAGGACTGCCTTTCTATAGTGAATTTGTCAAAAAATAATTTTTTCCTGTCGAAAATTTTAAATTCCCCGAGGATTGCCTTTTCTATACTGAATTTGTCAAAAAATAATTTTTTACTGTCGCAAATTTTAAATATACAGAGGATTGCCTTTTCTACAGTGAATTTGTCAAAAAATAATTTTTTACTGTAGCAAATTTAAATATACAAAGGATTTAATTTTCTATAGTGAATTTTTCAAAAAATTATTTTTTACTGTCGCAAATTTTAAATACGCCGAGGATTGCCTTTTCTAAAGTGAATTGGTCAAAATAATATTTTTTTACTGTCGCAAATTTGAAATATACAAAGAATTGCATTTTCTATAGTGAATTTGTCAAAAAATAATTTTTTACAGTCGAAAATTTTAAACAAGCCGCGTATTGCCTTTTCTACAGTAAATTTATCAAAAAATAATTTTTTACTGTCGCAAATTGTAAATACGCCGAGGATTGCCTTTTCAATAGTGAATTTGTCAAAATAATATTTTTTCTGTCGCAAATTTTAAATACGCCGAGGACTGCCTTTTCTATAGTGAATTTGTCAAAAAATAATTTTTTTCTGTCGAAAATTTTAAATTCCCCGAGGATTGCCTTTTCTATAGTGAAGTTGTCAAAAAATAATTTTTTACTGTCGCAAATTTTAAATATACAGAGGATTGCCTTTTCTACAGTGAATTTGTCAAAAAATAATTTTTTACTGTAGCAAATTTTAAATATACAAAGGATTTAATTTTCTATAGTGAATTTGTCAAAAAATAATTTTTTACTGTCGGAAATTTTAAATACGCCGAGGATTGCCTTTTCTATAGTGAATTTGTCAAAAAATAATTTTTTACTGTCGCAAATTTTAAATACGCCGAGCATTGCCTTTTCTCTAGTGAATTTGTCAAAAAATAATTTTTTACTGTCGCAAATTTTAAATACGCCGAGGATTGCCTCTTCTATAGTAAATTTTTCAAAAAATTATTTTTTTCTGTCGCAAATTTTAAATACGCCGAGGATTGCCTTTTCTATAGTGAATTTGTCAAAAAATAATTTTTTACTGTCGCAAATTTTAAATACGCCGAGCATTGGCCTTTTCTATAGTGAATTTGTCAAAAAAATAAATTTTTACAGTGGCAAATTTTAAATATACCGATGATTGCCTTTTCTATAGTGAATTTTTCAAAAAATTATTTTTTGCTGTCGCAAATTTTAAATACGCCGAGGATTGCCTTTTCTATAGTAAATTTTTCAAAACATAATTTTTTACTGTCGCAAATTTTAAATACGTAGAGGATTGCCTTTTCTATAGTGAATTGGTCAAAAAATTATTTTTTACTGTCGCAAATTTTAAATACGCCAAGGATTGCCTGTTCTATAGTGAATTTGTCAAAAAAATAATTTTTTACTGTCGCAAATTTTAAATATACCGAGGATTTAATTTTCTATAGTGAATTTTTCAAAAAATTATTTTTTGCTGTCACAAATTTTAATTTACAATAGAAAAGGCAATCCTCGGCGTATTTAAAATTTGCGACCGTAAAAAATATTATTTTGACAAATTCACTATAGAGAAGGCAATCCTTGGCGTATTTAAAATTTGAGACAGTAAAAAATTATTTTTTGACAAATTCACTATAGAAAAGGCAATCCTCGGCGTATTTAAAATTTGCGACAGTAAAAAATTATTTTTTGACAAATTAACTATAGAAAAGGCAATCCTTCGCGTATTTAAAATTTGCGACAGTAAAAAATAATTTTTTGACCATTTCACTATAGAAAAGGCAGTCCTCGGCGTATTTAAAATTTGCGACAGTAAAAAATTATTTTTTGAAAAATTTACTATAGAAAAGGCAATCCTCGGCGTATTTAAAATTTGCGACAAAAAAAAAAATTTTTGAAAAATTCACTATAGAAAAGGCAATCCTCGATATATTTAAAATTTGCGACAGTAAAAAATTATTTTTTGACAAATTCACTATAGAAAAGGCAATCTTCGGCGTATTTAAAATTTGCGACAGTAAAAAATTATTTTTTGACAAATTCACTATAGAAAAGGCAATCTCGGCGTATTTAAAATTTGCGACAGTAAAAAAATATTATTTTGACAAATTCACTAAAGGAAAGGTAATCCTCGGCGTATTTAAAATTTGCGACAGTACAAAATTATTTTTTGATAAATTTACTATAGAAAAGGCAATACTCGGCGTGTTTAAAATTTTCGACATTAAAAAAATTATTTTTTGACAAATTCACTATAGAAAATGCAATCCTCGGCGTATTTAAAATTGCGACAGAAAAAAAATAATTTTTTGAAAAATTTACTATAGAAGAGGCAATCCTCGGCGTATTTAAAATTTGCGACAGTAAAAAATAATTTTTTGAAAAATTCACTATAGAAAAGGCAATCCTCGATATATTTAAAATTTGCGACAGTAAAAATTATTTTTTGAAAAATTCACTATAGAAAAGGCAATCCTCGGCGTATTTAAAATTTGCGACAGTAAAAAATTATTTTTTGACAAATTCACTATAGAAAAGGAAATCCTCGGCGTATTTAAAATTTGCGACAGTAAAAAATTATTTTTTGACAAATTCACTATAGAAAAGGCAATCCTCGGCGTATTTAAAATTTGCGACAGTAAAAAATTATTTTTTGACAAATTCACTATAGAAAAGGCAATCCTCGGCGTATTTAAAATTTGCGACAGTAAAAAATTATTTTTTGACAAATTCACTATAGAAAAGGCAATCCTCGGCGTATTTAAAATTTGCGACAGAAAAAAATAATTTTTTGAAAAATTGACTATAGAAGAGGCAATCCTCGGCGTATTTAAAATTTGCGACAGTAAAAAATAATTTTTTGAAAAATTCACTATAGAAAAGGCAATCCTCGGGGAATTTAAAATTTGCGACAGAAAAAAATAATTTTTTGAACAATTTACTATAGAAGAGGCAATCCTCGGCGTATTTAAAATTTGCGACTGTAAAAAATATTTTTTTGAAAAATTCACTATAGAAAAGGCAATCCTCGATATATTTAAAATTTGCGACTGTAAAAAATTATTTTTTGACAAATTCACTACAGAAAAGGCAATCCTCGGCGTATTTAAAATTTGCGACAGTAAAAAATTATTTTTTGACAAATTCACTATAGAAAAGGCAATCCTCGGCGTATTTAAAATTTGCGACAGTAAAAAATTATTTTTTGACAAATTCACTATAGAAAAGGCAATCCTCGGCGTATTTAAAATTTGCGACAGTAAAAAATTATTTTTTGACAAATTCACTATAGAAAAGGCAATCCTCGGCGTATTTAAAATTTGCGACAGAAAAAAATAATTTTTTGAAAAATTGACTATAGAAGAGGCAATCCTCGGCGTATTTAAAATTTGCGACAGTAAAAAATAATTTTTTGAAAAATTCACTATAGAAAAGGTAATCCTCGATATATTTAAAATTTGCGACAGTAAAAAATTATTTTTTGAAAAATTCACTATAGAAAAGGCAATCCTCGGCGTATTTAAAATTTGCGACAGTAAAAAATTATTTTTTGACAAATTCACTATAGAAAAGGCAACCCCCGGCGTATTAAAAATATGCGATTGTAAAAAATTATTTTTGACAAATTTACCATAGAAAAGGTAATCCCCGGCGTATTTAAAATTTGTGACAGTAAAAAATAATTTTTTGAAAAATTTACTATAGAAAAGGCAATCCTCGGTATATTTAAAATTTGCCACATTAAAAATTTATTTTTTGACAAATTCAATATAGAAAAGGCAATCCTCGGCGTATTTAAAATTTGCGACCGTAAAAAATAATATTTTGACAAATTCACTATAGAAAAGGCAATCCTCGGCGTATTTAAAATTTGCGACAGTAAAAAATTATTTTTTGAAAAATTTACTATAGGAAAGGCAATCCTCTGCGTATTTAAAATTTGCGACAGTAAAAAATTATTTTTTGAAAAATTTACTATAGAAAAGGCAATCCTCGGCGTATTTAAAATTTGCGAGAGCAAAAAATAATTTTTTGAAAAATTCACTATAGAAAATTAAATCCTCGGTATATTTAAAATTTGCTACATTAAAAAATTATTTTTTGACAAATTCACTATAGAAAAGGCAATCCTCGGCGTATTTAAAATTTGCGACAGCAAAAAATTATTTTTTGACAAATTCGCTATAGAAAAGGCAATCCTCGGTGTATTTAAAATTTGCGACAGTAAAAAATTATTTTTTGACAAATTCGCTATAGAAAAGGCAATCCTCGGTGTATTTAAAATTTTCGACAGTAAAAAATATTTTTTTGAAAAATTCACTATAGAAAAGGCAATCCTCTGTATATTTAAAATTTGTGACAGTAAAATATTTTTTTTTTTGAAAAATTTACTATAGAAAAGGCAATCCTCGGCGTAATTAAAATTTGCGACAATAAAAAATTATTTTTTGACAAATTCGCTATAGAAAAGGCAATCCTCTGCGTATTTAAAATTTGCGACGGTAAAAAATTATTTTTTTACAAATTCACTATAGAAAAGGCAATCCTCGGTGTATTTAAAATTTGCGACAGTAAAAAATTATTTTTTGACAAATTCACTATAGAAAAGGCAATCCTCGGCGTATTTAAAATTTCCGACAGCAAAAAATAATTTTTTGACAAATTCACTATAGAAAAGGCAATCCTCGGCGTATTTAAAATTTTCGACAGTAAAAAATATTTTTTTGAAAAATTCACTATAGAAAAGGCAATCCTCTGTATATTTAAAATTTGTGACAGTAAAATATTTTTTTTTTTGAAAAATTTACTATAGAAAAGGCAATCCTCTGCGTATTTAAAATTTGCGACAGTAAAAAATTATTTTTTGACAAATTTACTATAGAAAAGGCAATCCTCTGCGTATTTAAAATTTGCGACGGTAAAAAATTATTTTTTTACAAATTCACTATAGAAAAGGCAATCCTCGGTGTATTTAAAATTTGCGACAGTAAAAAATTATTTTTTGACAAATTCACTATAGAAAAGGCAATCCTCGGCGTATTTAAAATTTGCGACAGCAAAAAATAATTTTTTGACAAATTCACTATAGAAAAGGCAATCCTCGGCGTATTTAAAATTTGCGATAGCAAAAAATTATTTTTTGACAAATTCGCTATAGAAAAGGCAATCCTCGGTGTATTTAAAATTTTCGACAGTAAAAAATATTTTTTTGAAAAATTCACTATAGAAAAGGCAATCCTCTGTATATTTAAAATTTGTGACAGTAAAATATTTTTTTTTTTGAAAAATTTACTATAGAAAAGGCAATCCTCGGCGTATTTAAAATTTGCGACAATAAAAAATTATTTTTTGACAAATTCGCTATAGAAAAGGCAATCCTCGGTGTATTTAAAATTTGCGACAGTAAAAAATTATTTTTTGACAAATTCACTATAGAAAAGGCAATCCTCGGCGTATTTAAAATTTGCGACAGCAAAAAATAATTTTTTGACAAATTCACTATAGAAAAGGCAATCCTCGGCGTATTTAAAATTTGCGACAGCAAAAAATTATTTTTTGACAAATTCGCTATAGAAAAGGCAATCCTCGGTGTTTTTAAAAGTTTCGACAGTAAAAAATATTTTTTTGAAAAATTCACTATAGAAAAGGCAATCCTCTGTATATTTAAAATTTGTGACAGTAAAATATTTTTTTTTTTGAAAAATTCGCTATAGAAAAGGCAATCCTCGGTGTATTTAAAATTTGCGACAGTAAAAAATTATTTTTTGACAAATTCACTATAGAAAAGGCAATCCTCGGCGTATTTAAAATTTGCGACAACAAAAAATAATTTTTTGAAATATTTACAGAAAAGGCAATCCTCGGCGTATTTAAAATTTTCGACAGTAAAAAATATTTTTTTGAAAAATTCACTATAGAAAAGGCAATCCTCTGTATATTTAAAATTTGTGACAGTAAAATATTTTTTTTTAGAAAAATTTACTATAGAAAAGGCAATCCTCGGCGTATTTAAAATTTGCGACAGCAAAAAATAATTTTTTGAAAAATTTACAGAAAAGGCAATCCTCGGCGTATTTAAAATTTTCGACAGTAAAAAATATTTTTTTGAAAAATTCACTATGGAAAAGGCAATCCTCTGTATATTTAAAATTTGTGACAGTAAAATATTTTTTTTTTTGAAAAAATTTACTATAGAAAAGGCAATCCTCTGCGTATTTAAAATTTGCGACAGTAAAAAATTATTTTTTTACAAATTCACTATAGAAAGGGCAACCCAAGGCGTATTTAAAATTTGCGACAGTAAAAAATCATTTTTTGAAAAATTCACTATAGAAAAGGCAATCCTCGGTATATTTAAGATTTGCGACAGTAAACAATTATTTTTTGACAAATTCACTATAGAAAAGGCAATCCTCGGCGTATTTAAAATTTGCGACAGTAAAAAATTATTTTTTGACAAATTCACTATAGAAAAGGCAACCCCCGGCGTATTAAAAATATGCGATTGTAAAAAATTATTTTTTGACAAATTTACCATAGAAAAGGTAATCCCCGGCGTATTTAAAATTTGTGACAGTAAAAAATAATTTTTTGAAAAATTTACTATAGAAAAGGCAATCCTCGGTATATTTAAAATTTGCCACAGTAAAAATTTATTTTTTGACAAATTCACTATAGAAAAGGCAATCCTCGGCGTATTTAAAATTTGCGACCGTAAAAAATAATATTTTGACAAATTCACTCTAGAAAAGGCAATCCTCGGCGTATTTAAAATTTGCGACAGTAAAAAATTATTTTTTGAAAAATTTACTATAGAAAAGGAAATCCTCTGCGTATTTAAAATTTGCGACAGTAAAAAATTATTTTTTGAAAAATTTACTATAGAAAAGGCAATCCTCGCCGTATTTAAAATTTGCGAGAGCAAAAAATAATTTTTTGAAAAATTCACTATAGAAAATTAAATCCTCGGTATATTTAAAATTTGCTACAGTAAAAAATTATTTTTTGACAAATTCACTATAGAAAAGGCAATCCTCGGCGTATTTAAAATTTGCGACAGCAAAAAATTATTTTTTGACAAATTCGCTATAGAAAAGGCAATCCTCGGTGTATTTAAAATTTGCGACAGTAAAAAAATATTTTTTGACAAATTCGCTATAGAAAAGGCAATCCTCGGTGTATTTAAAATTTTCGACAGTAAAAATATTTTTTTGAAAAATTCACTATAGAAAAGGCAATCCTCTGTATATTTAAAATTTGTGACAGTAAAATATTTTTTTTTTTGAAAAATTTACTATAGAAAAGGCAATCCTCGGCGTATTTAAAATTTGCGACAATAAAAAATTATTTTTTGACAAATTCGCTATAGAAAAGGCAATCCTCGGTGTATTTAAAATTTGCGACAGTAAAAAATTATTTTTTGACAAATTCACTATAGAAAAGGCAATCCTCGGCGTATTTAAAATTTGCGACGGCAAAAAATAATTTTTTGACAAATTCACTATAGAAAAGGCAATCCTCGGCGTATTTAAAATTTTCGACAGTAAAAAATATTTTTTTGAAAAATTCACTATAGAAAAGGCAATCCTCTGTATATTTAAAATTTGTGACAGTAAAATATTTTTTTTTTTGAAAAATTTACTATAGAAAAGGCAATCTTCTGCGTATTTAAAATTTGCGACAGTAAAAAATTATTTTTTTACAAATTCACTATAGAAAAGGCAATCCTCGGTGTATTTAAAATGTTCGACAGTAAAAAATATTTTTTTGAAAAATTCACTATAGAAAAGGCAATCCTCTGTATATTTAAAATTTGTGACAGTAAAATAATTTTTTTTTTGAAAAATTTACTATAGAAAAGGCAATCCTCGGCGTATTTAAAATTTACGACAATAAAAAATAATTTTTTGACAAATTCGCTATAGAAAAGGCAATCCTCGGTGTATTTAAAATTTGCGACAGTAAAAAATTATTTTTTGACAAATTCACTATAGAAAAGGCAATCCTCGGCGTATTTAAAATTTGCGACAGCAAAAAATAATTTTTTGACAAATTCACTATAGAAAAGGCAATCCTCGGCGTATTTAAAATTTTCGACAGTAAAAAATATTTTTTTGAAAAATTCACTATAGAAAAACCAATCCTCTGTATATTTAAAATTTGTGACAGTAAAATATTTTTTTTTTTGAAAAATTTACTATAGAAAAGGCAATCCTCGGCGTATTTAAAATTTGCGACAGCAAAAAATAATTTTTTGAAAAATTTACAGAAAAGGCAATCCTCGGCGTATTTAAAATTTTCGACAGTAAAAAATATTTTTTTGAAAAATTCACTATAGAAAAGGCAATCCTCTGTATATTTAAAATTTGTGACAGTAAAATATTTTTTTTTTTGAAAAATTTACTATAGAAAAGCAATCCTCTGCGTATTTAAAATTTGCGACAGTAAAAAATTATTTTTTTACAAATTCACTATAGAAAGGGCAACCCAAGGCGTATTTAAAATTTGCGACAGTAAAAAATCATTTTTTGACAAATTCACTATAGAAAAGGCAATCCTCGGCGTATTTAAAATTTGCGACAGTAAAAAATTATTTTTTGACAAATTCACTATAGAAAAGGCAACCCCCGGCGTATTAAAAATATGCGATTGTAAAAAATTATTTTTTGACAAATTTACCATAGAAAAGGTAATCCCCGGCGTATTTAAAATTTGTGACAGTAAAAAATAATTTTTTGAAAAATTTACTATAGAAAAGGCAATCCTCGGTATGTTTAAAATTTGCCACAGTAAAAAATTATTTTTTGACAAATTCACTATAGAAAAGGCAATCCTCTGCGTATTTAAAATTTGCGACAGTAAAAAATTATTTTTTTACAAATTCACTATAGAAAAGGCAATCCTCGGCGTATTTAAAATTTGCGACAGTAAAAAATTATTTTTTGACAAATTCGCTATAGAAAAGGCAATCCTCGGTGTATTTAAAATTTGCGACAGTAAAAAATATTTTTTTGAAAATTCACTATAGAAAAGGCAATCCTCTGTATATTTAAAATTTGTGACAGTAAAATATTTTTTTTTTGAAAAATTTACTATAGAAAAGGCAATCCTCTGCGTATTTAAAATTTGCGACAGTAAAAAATTATTTTTTGACAAATTCGCTATAGAAAAGGCAATCCTCGGTGTATTTAAAATTTGCGACAGTAAAAAATTATTTTTTGACAAATTCACTATAGAAAAGGCAATCCTCGGCGTATTTAAAATTTGCGACAGCAAAAAATTATTTTTTGACAAATTCGCTATAGAAAAGGCAATCCTCGGTGTATTTAAAATTTTCGACAGTAAAAAATATTTTTTTGAAAAATTCACTATAGAAAAGGCAATCCTCTGTATATTTAAAATTTGTGACAGTAAAATATTTTTTTTTTTTTGAAAAATTTACTATAGAAAAGGCAATCCTCGGCGTATTTAAAATTTGCGACAATAAAAAATTATTTTTTGACAAATTCGCTATAGAAAAGGCAATACTCGGTGTATTTAAAATTTGCGACAGTAAAAAATTATTTTTTGACAAATTCACTATAGAAAAGGCAATCCTCGGCGTATTTAAAATTTGCGACAGCAAAAAATTATTTTTTGACAAATTCGCTATAGAAAAGGCAATCCTCGGTGTATTTAACATTTTCGACAGTAAAAAATATTTTTTTGAAAAATTCACTATAGAAAAGGCAATCCTCTGTATATTTAAAATTTGTGACAGTAAAATATTTTTTTTTTTGAAAAATTTACTATAGAAAAGGCAATCCTCTGCGTATTTAAAATTTGCGACAGTAAAAAATTATTTTTTGACAAATTCGCTATAGAAAAGGCAATCCTCGGTGTATTTAAAATTTGCGACAGTAAAAAATTATTTTTTGACAAATTCACTATAGAAAAGGCAATCCTCGGCGTATTTAAAATTTGCGATAGCAAAAAATTATTTTTTGACAAATTCGCTATAGAAAAGGCAATCCTCGGTGTATTTAAAATTTTCGACAGTAAAAAATATTTTTTTGAAAAATTCGCTATAGAAAAGGCAATCCTCGGCGTATTTAAAATTTGCGACAGCAAAAAATTATTTTTTGACAAATTCGCTATAGAAAAGGCAATCCTCGGCGTATTTAAAATTTGCGATAGCAAAAAATTATTTTTTGACAAATTCGCTATAGAAAAGGCAATCCTCGGCGTATTTAAAATTTGCGACAGCAAAAAATTATTTTTTGACAAATTCGCTATAGAAAAGGCAATCCTCGGTGTATTTAAAATTTTCGACAGTAAAAAATATTTTTTTGAAAAATTCACTATAGAAAAGGCAATCCTCTGTATATTTAAAATTTGTGACAGTAAAATATTTTTTTTTTGAAAAATTTACTATAGAAAAGGCAATCCTCTGCGTATTTAAAATTTGCGACAGTAAAAAATTATTTTTTGACAAATTCGCTATAGAAAAGGCAATCCTCGGTGTATTTAAAATTTGCGACAGTAAAAAATTATTTTTTGACAAATTCACTATAGAAAAGGCAATCCTCGGCGTATTTAAAATTTGCGACAGCAAAAAATTATTTTTTGACAAATTCGCTATAGAAAAGGCAATCCTCGGTGTATTTAAAATTTTCGACAGTAAAAAATATTTTTTTGAAAAATTCACTATAGAAAAGGCAATCCTCTGTATATTTAAAATTTGTGACAGTAAAATATTTTTTTTTTTGACAAATTAACTATAGAAAAGGCAATCCTCTGCGTATTTAAAATTTGCCACAGTAAAAAATTATTTTTTTACAAATTCACTATAGAAAAGGCAATCCTCGGCGTATTTAAAATTTGCGACAGTAAAAAATTATTTTTTGACAAATTCGCTATAGAAAAGGCAATCCTCGGTGTATTTAAAATTTGCGACAGTAAAAAATATTTTTTTGAAAAATTCACTATAGAAAAGGCAATCCTCTGTATATTTAAAATTTGTGACAGTAAAAAATTATTTTTTGACAAATTCGCTATAGAAAAGGCAATCCTCGGTGTATTTAAAATTTGCGACAGTAAAAAATTATTTTTTGACAAATTCACTATAGAAAAGGCAATCCTCGGCGTATTTAAAATTTGCGACAGCAAAAAATTATTTTTTGAAAAATTTACAGAAAAGGCAATCCTCGGCGTATTTAAAATTTTCGACAGT
The DNA here is from genome assembly GCA_963924295.1 of Dioctria rufipes. NCBI lineage: Eukaryota > Metazoa > Arthropoda > Insecta > Diptera > Asilidae > Dioctria > Dioctria rufipes. Next base: position 12,221 of record CAWUPM010000935.1, read on the forward strand.
AAAAAATATTTTTTTGAAAAATTCACTATAGAAAAGGCAATCCTCTGTATATTTAAAATTTGTGACAGTAAAATATTTTTTTTTTTGAAAAATTTACTATAGAAAAGGCAATCCTCGGCGTATTTAAAATTTTCGACAGTAAAAAATATTTTTTTGAAAAATTCACTATAGAAAAGGCAATCCTCTGTATATTTAAAATTTGTGACGGTAAAATATTTTTTTTTTTTGAAAAATTTACTATAGAAAAGGCAATCCTCGGCGTATTTAAAATTTGCGACAGCAAAAAATAATTTTTTGAAAAATTTACAGAAAAGGCAATCCTCGGCGTATTTAAAATTTTCGACAGTAAAAAATATTTTTTTGAAAAATTCACTATAGAAAAGGCAATCCTCTGTATATTTAAAATTTGTGACAATAAAATATTTTTTTTTTTTTGAAAAATTCGCTATAGAAAAGGCAATCCTCGGTGTATTTAAAATTTGCGACAGTAAAAAATTATTTTTTGACAAATTCACTATAGAAAAGGCAATCCTCGGCGTATTTAAAATTTGCGACAGCAAAAAATAATTTTTTGAAAAATTTACAGAAAAGGCAATCCTCGGCGTATTTAAAATTTTCGACAGTAAAAAATATTTTTTTGAAAAATTCACTATAGAAAAGGCAATCCTCTGTATATTTAAAATTTGTGACAGTAAAATATTTTTTTTTTTTGAAAAATTTACTATAGAAAAGGCAATTCTCGGCGTATTTAAAATTTGCGACAGCAAAAAATAATTTTTTGAAAAATTTACAGAAAAGGCAATCCTCGGTGTATTTAAAATTTTCGACAGTAAAAAATATTTTTTTGAAAAATTCACTATAGAAAAGGCAATCCTCTGTATATTTAAAATTTGTAACAGTAAAATATTTTTTTTTTTGAAAAATTTACTATAGAAAATGCAATCCTCTGCGTATTTAAAATTTGCGACAGTAAAAAATTATTTTTTTACAAATTCACTATAGTAAGGGCAACCCAAGGCGTATTTAAAATTTGCGACAGTAAAAAATCATTTTTTGAAAAATTCACTATAGAAAAGGCAATCCTCGGTATATTTAAAATTTGCGACAGTAAACAATTATTTTTTGACAAATTCACTATAGAAAAGGCAATCCTCGGCGTATTTAAAATTTGCGACAGTAAAAAATTATTTTTTGATAAATTCACTATAGAAAAGGCAACCCCCGGCGTATTAAAAATATGCGATTGTAAAAAATTATTTTTTGACAAATTTACATAGAAAAGGTAACCCCCGGCGTATTTAAAATTTGTGACAGTAAAAAATAATTTTTTGAAAAATTTACTATAGAAAAGGCAATCCTCGGTATATTTAAAATTTGCCACAGTAAAACTTTATTTTTTGACAAATTCACTATAGAAAAGGCAATCCTCGGCGTATTTAAAATTTGCGACCGTAAAAAATAATATTTTGACAAATTCACTATAGAAAAGGCAATCCTCGGCGTATTTAAAATTTGCGACAGTAAAAAATTATTTTTTGAAAAATTTACTATAGAAAAGGCAATCCTCTGCGTATTTAAAATTTGCGACAGTAAAAAATTATTTTTTGAAAAATTTAATATAGAAAAGGCAATCCTCGGCGTATTTAAAATTTGCGAGAGCAAAAAATACTTTTTTGAAAAATTCACTATAGAAAATTAAATCCTCGGTATATTTAAAATTTGCTACAGTAAAAAATTATTTTTTGACAAATTCACTATAGAAAAGGCAATCCTCGGCGTATTTAAAATTTGCGACAGTAAAAAATATTATTTTGACAAATTCACTATAGAAAAGGCAATCCTCTGTATATTTAAAATTTGTGACAGTAAAATATTTTTTTTTTTGAAAAATTTACTATAGAAAAGGCAATCCTCTGCGTATTTAAAATTTGCGACAGTAAAAAATTATTTTTTGACAAATTCGCTATAGAAAAGGCAATCCTCGGTGTATTTAAATTTGCGACAGTAAAAAATTATTTTTTGAAAAATTCACTATAGAAAAGGCAATCCTCGGCGTATTTAAAATTTGCGACAGTAAAAAATATTATTTTGACAAATTCACTATAGAAAAGACAATCCTCTGTATATTTAAAATTTGTGACAGTAAAATATTTTTTTTTTTGAAAAATTTACTATAGAAAAGGCAATCCTCTGCGTATTTAAAATTTGCGACAGTAAAAAATTATTTTTTGACAAATTCGCTATAGAAAAGGCAATCCTCGGTGTATTTAAAATTTGCGACAGTAAAAAATATTTTTTTGAAAAATTCACTATAGAAAAGGCAATCCTCTGTATATTTAAAATTTGTGACAGTAAAATATTTTTTTTTTGAAAAATTTACTATAGAAAAGGCACTCCTCGGCGTATTTAAAATTTTCGACAGTAAAAAATATTTTTTTGAAAAATTCACTATAGAAAAGGCAATCCTCTGTATATTTAAAATTTGTGACAGTAAAATATTTTTTTTTTTTAAAAATTTACTACAGAAAAGGCAATCCTCGGCGTATTTAAAATTTGCGACAGCAAAAAATAATTTTTTGAAAAATTTACAGAAAAGGCAATCCTCGGCGTATTTAAAATTTTCGACAGTAAAAAATATTTTTTTGAAAAATTCACTATAGAAAAGGCAATCCTCTGTATATTTAAAATTTGTGACAGTAAAATATTTTTTTTTTTTGAAAAATTTACTATAGAAAAGGCAATCCTCTGCGTATTTAAAATTTGCGACAGTAAAAAATTATTTTTT
>CAWUPM010000936.1:0-93417 GCA_963924295.1 Dioctria rufipes
TATTTTTTGACAAATTCACTATAGAAAAGGCAATCCTCGGCGTATTTAAAATTTGCGACCGTAAAAAATTATTTTTGGACAAATTCACTATAGAAAAGGCAATCCTCGGCGTATTTAAAATTTGCGACTGTAAAAAATATTATTTGACAAATTCACTATAGAAAAGGCAATCCTTGGCGTATTTAAAATTTGCGACAGTAAAAAAATATTATTCTTGACAAATTCACTATAGAAAAGGCAATCCTTGGCGTATTTAAAATTTGCGACAGTAAAAAATATTATTTTGACAAATTCACTATAGAAAAGGCAATTATCGATATATTTAAAATTTGCGACAGTAAAAAATTATTTTTTGACAAATTCACTATAGAAAAGGCAATCCTCGACGAATTTAAAATTTGCGACCGTACAAAATTATTTTTTGACAAATTCACTATAGAAAAGGCAATCCTCGGCGTATTTAAAATTTGCGACAGTAAAAAATATTATTTTGACAAATTCACTAAAGAAAAGGCAATCCTCGGCGTATTTAAAATTTGCGACAGTAAAAAATTATTTTTTGATAAATTTACTATAGAAAAGGCAATACTCGGCCTGTTTAAAATTTGCGACACTAAAAAACTATTTTTTGAAAAATTTACTATAGAAAAGGCAATCCTCGGAGTATTAAAAATTTGCGACAGTAAAAAATATTATTTTGACAAATTTACTATAGAAAAGGCAATCCTCCGCGTATTTAAAATTTGCGACAGAAAAAAATTATTTTTTTGAAAAATTTACTATAGAAAAGGCAATCCTCGGCGTAGTTAAAATTTGCGACAGCAAAAAATAATTTTTTGAAAAATTCAATATAGAAAATTAAATCCTCCGTATATTTAAAATTTGCGACAGTAAAAAACTATTTTTTGACAAATTCACTATAGAAAAGGCAATACTAGGCGTGTTTAAAATTTTCGACAGTAAAAATTTATTTTTTGACAAATTCACTATAGAAAAGGCAATCCTCGGCGTATTTCAAATTTGCGACATTAAAAAATTATTTATTGATAAATTTACTATAGAAAAGGCAATACTAGGCGTGTTTAAAATTTTCGACAGTAAAAATTAATTTTTTGACAAATTCACTATAGAAAAGGCAATCCTCGGCTTATTTAAAATTTGCGACACTAAAAAACTATTTTTTGAAAAATTTACTATAGAAAAGGCAATCCTCGGTATATTTAAAATTTGCGACATTAAAAAATTATTTTTGGACAAATTCACTATAGAAAAGGCAATCTTCGGCGTATTTAAAATTTGCGACAGTAAAAAATATTATTTTGACAATTCACTAAAAAAAAGGCAATCCTCGGCGTATTTAAAATTTGCGACAGTAAAGAATATTTTTTGACAAATTCACTATAGAAAAGGCAATCCTCGGCGTATTTAAAATTTTCGACAGTAAAAATTTTTTTTTGACAAATTCACTATAGAAAAGGCAATCCTCGGCGTATTTAAAATTTGCGACAGTAAAAAATATTATTTTGACAAATTCACTAAAGAAAAGGCAATCCTCGGCGTATTTAAAATTTGCGACAATAAAAAATATTATTTTGACAAATTCACTAAAGAAAAGGCAATCCTCGGCGTATTTAAAATTTGCGACAGTAAAAAATTATTTTTTGATAAATTTACTATAGAAAAGGCAATACTCGGCGTTTTTAACATTTGCGACAGTAAAAATTTATTTTTTGACAAATTCACTATAGAAAAGGCAATCCTCGGCGTATTTAAAATTTGCGACACTAAAAAACTATTTTTTGAAAAATTTACTATAGAAAAGGCAATCCTCGGTATATTTAAAATTTGCGACATTAAAAAATTATTTTTTGACAAATTCACTATAGAAAAGGCAATCCTCGACGAATTTAAAATTTGCGACCGTAAAAAATTATTTTTTGACAAATTCACTATAGAAAAGGCAATCCTCGTCGTATTTAAAATTTGCGACAGTAAAAAATATTATTTTGACAAATTCACTAAAGAAAAGGCAATCCCCGGCGTATTTAAAATTTGCGACAGTAAAAAATTATTTTTTGATAAATTTACTATAGGAAAAGGCAATACTCGGCGTGTTTAAAATTTTCGACAGTAAAAAATTATTTTTTGACAAATTCACTATAGAAAATGCAATCCTCGGCGTATTTAAAATTTGCGACAGTAAAAAATATTATTTTGACCAATTCACTATAGAAAAGGCATCCTCGGCGTATTTAAAATTTGCGACACTAAAAAACTATTTTTTGAAAAATTTACTATAGAAAAGGCAATCCTCGGTATATTTAAAATTTGCGACATTAAAAAATTATTTTTTGACAAATTCACTATAGAAAAGGAAATCCTCGACGAATTTAAAATTTGCGACCGTAAAAAATTATTTTTTGACAAATTCACTATAGAAAAGGCAATCCTCGGCGTATTTAAAATTTGCGACAGTAAAAAATATTATTTTGACAAATTCACTAAAGAAAAGGCAATCCTCGGCGTATTTAAAATTTGCGACAATAAAAAATATTATTTTGACAAATTCACTATAGAAAAGGCAATCCTCGGTATGTTTAAAATTTGCGACAGTAAAAAATTATTTTTTGACAAATTCACTATAGAAAAGGAAATCCTAGGCGCATTTAAAATTTGCGACCGTAAAAAATTATTTTTTGACAAATTCACTATAGAAAAGGCAATCCTCGGCGTATTTAAAATTTGCGACAGTTAAAAAATATTATTTTGACAAATTCACTAAAGAAAAGGCAATCCTCGGCGTATTTAAAATTAGCGACAGTAAAAAACTATTTTTTGATAAATTTACTATAGAAAAGGCAATACTCGGCGTGTTTAAAATTTGCGACAGTAAAAATTTATTTTTTGACAAATTCACTATAGAAAAGGCAATCCTCGGCGTATTTAAAATTTGCGACACTAAAAAACTATTTTTTGAAAAATTTACTATAGAAAAGGCAATCCTCGGTATATTTAAAATTTGCGACATTACAAAATTATTTTTTGACAAATTCACTATAGAAAAGGCAATCCTCGGCGTATTTAAAATTTGCGACAATAAAAAATATTATTTTGACAAATTCACTAAAGAAAAGGCAATCCTCGGCGTATTTAAAATTTGCGACAGTAAAAAATTATTTTTTGATAAATTTACTATAGAAAAGGCAATACTCGGCGTGTTTAAAATTTGCGACAGTAAAAATTTATTTTTTGACAAATTCACTATAGAAAAGGCAATCCTCGGCGTATTTAAAATTTGCGACACTAAAAAACTATTTTTTGAAAAATTTACTATAGAAAAGGCAATCCTCGGTATATTTAAAATTTGCGACATTAAAAAATTATTTTTTGACAAATTCACTATAGAAAAGGCAATCCTCGACGAAGTTAAAATTTGCGACCGTAAAAAATTATTTTTTGACAAATTCACTATAGAAAAGGCAATCCTCGTCGTATTTAAAATTTGCGACAGTAAAAAATATTATTTTGACAAATTCACTAAAGAAAAGGCAATCCCCGGCGTATTTAAAATTTGCGACAGTAAAAAATTATTTTTTGATAAATTTACTATAGAAAAGGCAATACTCGGCGTGTGTTAAAATTTTCGACAGTAAAAAATTATTTTTTGACAAATTCACTATAGAAAATGCAATCCTCGGCGTATTTAAAATTTGCGACAGTAAAAAATATTATTTTGACCAATTCACTATAGAAAAGGCATCCTCGGCGTATTTAAAATTTGCGACACTAAAAAACTATTTTTTGAAAAATTTACTATAGAAAAGGCAATCCTCGGTATATTTAAAATTTGCGACATTAAAAAATTATTTTTTGACAAATTCACTATAGAAAAGCAAATCCTCGACGAATTTAAAATTTGCGACCGTAAAAAATTATTTTTTGACAAATTCACTATAGAAAAGGCAATCCTCGGCGTATTTAAAATTTGCGACAGTAAAAAATATTATTTTGACAAATTCACTAAAGAAAAGGCAATCCTCGGCGTATTTAAAATTTGCGACAATAAAAAATATTATTTTGACAAATTCACTATAGAAAAGGCAATCCTCGGTATGTTTAAAATTTGCGACAGTAAAAAATTATTTTTTGACAAATTCACTATAGAAAAGGAAATCCTCGGCGTATTTAAAATTTGCGACCGTAAAAAATTATTTTTTGACAAATTCACTATAGAAAAGGCAATCCTCGGCGTATTTAAAGTTTGCGACAGTAAAAAATATTATTTTGACAAATTCACTAAAGAAAAGGCAATCCTCGGCGTATTTAAAATTAGCGACAGTAAAAAACTATTTTTTGATAAATTTACTATAGAAAAGGCAATACTCGGCGTGTTTAAAATTTGCGACAGTAAAAATTTATTTTTTGACAAATTCACTATAGAAAAGGCAATCCTCGGCGTATTTAAAATTTGCGACACTAAAAAACTATTTTTTGAAAAATTTACTATAGAAAAGGCAATCCTCGGTATATTTAAAATTTGCGACATTACAAAATTATTTTTTGACAAATTCACTATAGAAAAGGCAATCCTCGACGAATTTAAAATTTGCGACCGTAAAAAATTATTTTTTGACAAATTCACTATAGAAAAGGCAATCCTCGGCGTATTTAAATTTGCGACAGTAAAAAATATTATTTTGACAAATTCACTAAAGAAAAGGCAATCCTCGGCGTATTTAAAATTTGCGAAAATAAACAATATTATTTTGACAAATTCACTATAGAAAAGGCAATCCTCGGTATGTTTATAATTTGCGACAGTAAAAAATTATTTTTTGACAAATTCACTATAGAAAAGGCAATCCTCGGCGTATTTAAAATTTTCGACAGTAAAAAATTATTTTTTTACAAATTCACTATAGAAAAGGCAATCCTCGGCGTATTTAAAATTTGCGACAGTAAAAAATATTATTTTGACAAATTCACTAAAGAAAAGGCAATCCTCGCCGTATTTAAAATTTGCGACAATAAAAAATATTATTTTGACAAATTCACTATAGAAAAGGCAATCCTCGGTATGTTTAAAATTTGTGACAGTAAAAAATTATTTTTTGACAAATTCACTATAGAAAAGGCAATCCTCGGCGTATTTAAAATTTGCGACCGTAAAAAATTATTTTTGGACAAATTCACTATAGAAAAGGCAATCCTCGGCGTATTTAAAATTTGCGACTGTAAAAAATATTATTTTGACAAATTCACTAAAGAAAAGGCAATCCTCGGCGTATTTCAAATTTGCGACATTAAAAAATTATTTTTTGATAAATTTACTATAGAAAAGGCAATACTAGGCGTGTTTAAAATTTTCGACAGTAAAAAATTATTTTTTGACAAATTCACTATAGAAAATGCAATCCTCGGCGTATTTAAAATTTGCGACAGAAAAAAATTATTTTTTTGAAAAATTTACTATAGAAAAGGCAATCCTCGGCGTAGTTAAAATTTGCGACAGCAAAAAATAATTTTTTGAAAAATTCACTATAGAAAATTAAATCCTCCGTATATTTAAAATTTGCGACAGTAAAAAACTATTTTTTGACAAATTCACTATAGAAAAGGCAATCCTCGGCGCATTTAAAATTTGCGACAGTAAAAAATATTTTTTTGACCAATTCACTATAGAAAAGGCAATACTCGGCGTATTTAAAATTTGCGACACTAAAAAACTATTTTTTGAAAAATTCACTATAGAAAAGGCAATCCTCGGTATGTTTAAAATTTGCGACAGGAAAAAATTATTTTTTACAAATTCACTACAGAAAAGGCAATCCTCGGCGTATTTAAAATTTGCGACCGTAAAAAATTATTTTTTGACAAATTCACTATAGAAAAGGCAATCCTCGGCGTATTTAAAATTTGCGACAGTAAAAAATATTATTTTGACAAATTCACTAAAGAAAAGGCAATCCTCGGCGTATTTAAAATTTGCGACAGTAAAAAATTATTTATTGATAAATTTACTATAGAAAAGGCAATACTCGGCGTGTTTAAAATTTTCGACAGTAAAAAATTATTTTTTGACAAATTCACTATAGAAAATGCAATCCTCGGCGTATTTAAAATTTTCGACAGTAAAAAATTATTTTTTGACAAATTCGCTATAGAAAAGGCAATCATCGGTATACTTAAAATTTGCCACTGTAAAAATTTATTTTTTGACAAATTCACTATAGAAAAGGCAATCCTCGGAGTATTAAAAATTTGCGACTGTAAAAAATATTATTTTGACAAATTTACTATAGAAAAGGCAATCCTCCGCGTATTTAAAATTTGCGACAGAAAAAAATTATTTTTTTGAAAAATTTACTATAGAAAACGCAATCCTCGGCGTAGTTAAAATTTGCGACAGCAAAAAATAATTTTTTGAAAAATTCACTATAGAAAATTAAATCCTCCGTATATTTAAAATTTGCGACAGTAAAAAACTATTTTTTGACAAATTCACTATAGAAAAGGCAATCCTCGGCGCATTTAAAATTTGCGACAGTAAAAAATATTATTTTGACCAATTCACTATAGAAAAGGCAATCCTCGGCGTATTTAAAATTTGCGACACTAAAAAACTATTTTTTGAAAAATTTACTATAGAAAAGCAATCCTCGGTATATTTAAAATTTGCGACATTAAAAAATTATTTTTTGACAAATTCACTATAGAAAAGGCAATCCTCGACGAATTTAAAATTTGCGACCGTAAAAAATTATTTTTTGACAAATTCACTATAGAAAAGGCAATCCTCGGCGTATTTAAAATTTGCGACAGTATAAAATATTATTTTGACAAATTCACTAAAAAAAAGGCAATCCTCGGCGTATTTAAAATTTGCGACAATAAAAAATATTATTTTGACAAATTCACTATAGAAAAGGCAATCCTCGGTATGTTTAAAATTTGCGACAGTAAAAAATTATTTTTTGACAAATTCACTATAGAAAAGGCAATCCTCGGCGTATTTAAAATTTTCGACAGTAAAAAATTATTTTTTGACAAATTCACTATAGAAAAGGCAATCCTCGGCGTATTTAAAATTTGCGACAGTAAAAAATATTATTTTGACAAATTCACTAAAAAAAAGGCAATCCTCGGCGTATTTAAAATTTGCGACAATAAAAAATATTATTTTGACAAATTCACTATAGAAAAGGCAATCCTCGGTATGTTTAAAATTTGCGACAGTAAAAAATTATTTTTTGACAAATTCACTATAGAAAAGGCAATCCTCGGCGTATTTAAAATTTGCGACCGTAAAAAATTATTTTTGGACAAATTCACTATAGAAAAGGCAATCCTCGGCGTATTTAAAATTTGCGACTGTAAAAAATATTATTTTGACAAATTCACTATAGAAAAGGCAATCCTTGGCGTATTTAAAATTTGCGACAGTAAAAAATATTATTTTGACAAATTCACTATAGAAAAGGCAATCCTTGGCGTATTTAAAATTTGCGACAGTAAAAAATATTATTTTGACAAATTCACTATAGAAAAGGCAATTATCGATATATTTAAAATTTGCGACAGTAAAAAATTATTTTTTGACAAATTCACTATAGAAAAGGCAATCCTCGACGAATTTAAAATTTGCGACCGTACAAAATTATTTTTTGACAAATTCACTATAGAAAAGGCAATCCTCGGCGTATTTAAAATTTGCGACAGTAAAAAATATTATTTTGACAAATTCACTAAAGAAAAGGCAATCCTCGGCGTATTTAAAATTTGCGACAGTAAAAAATTATTTTTTGATAAATTTACTATAGAAAAGGCAATACTCGGCCTGTTTAAAATTTGCGACACTAAAAAACTATTTTTTGAAAAATTTACTATAGAAAAGGCAATCCTCGGAGTATTAAAAATTTGCGACAGTAAAAAATATTATTTTGACAAATTTACTATAGAAAAGGCAATCCTCCGCGTATTTAAAATTTGCGACAGAAAAAAATTATTTTTTTGAAAAATTTACTATAGAAAAGGCAATCCTCGGCGTAGTTAAAATTTGCGACAGCAAAAAATAATTTTTTGAAAAATTCAATATAGAAAATTAAATCCTCCGTATATTTAAAATTTGCGACAGTAAAAAACTATTTTTTGACAAATTCACTATAGAAAAGGCAATACTAGGCGTGTTTAAAATTTTCGACAGTAAAAATTTATTTTTTGACAAATTCACTATAGAAAAGGCAATCCTCGGCGTATTTCAAATTTGCGACATTAAAAAATTATTTATTGATAAATTTACTATAGAAAAGGCAATACTAGGCGTGTTTAAAATTTTCGACAGTAAAAATTAATTTTTTGAAAAATTCACTATAGAAAAGGCAATCCTCGGCTTATTTAAAATTTGCGACACTAAAAAACTATTTTTTGAAAAATTTACTATAGAAAAGGCAATCCTCGGTATATTTAAAATTTGCGACATTAAAAAATTATTTTTGGACAAATTCACTATAGAAAAGGCAATCCTCGGCGTATTTAAAATTTGCGACAGTAAAAAATATTATTTTGACAAATTCACTAAAAAAAAGGCAATCCTCGGCGTATTTAAAATTTGCGACAGTAAAAAATTATTTTTTGACAAATTCACTATAGAAAAGGCAATCCTCGGCGTATTTAAAATTTTCGACAGTAAAAAATTTTTTTTTGACAAATTCACTATAGAAAAGGCAATCCTCGGCGTATTTAAAATTTGCGACAGTAAAAAATATTATTTTGACAAATTCACTAAAGAAAAGGCAATCCTCGGCGTATTTAAAATTTGCGACAATAAAAAATATTATTTTGACAAATTCACTAAAGAAAAGGCAATCCTCGGCGTATTTAAAATTTGCGACAGTAAAAAATTATTTTTTGATAAATTTACTATAGAAAAGGCAATACTCGGCGTTTTTAAAATTTGCGACAGTAAAAATTTATTTTTTGACAAATTCACTATAGAAAAGGCAATCCTCGGCGTATTTAAAATTTGCGACACTAAAAAACTATTTTTTGAAAAATTTACTATAGAAAAGGCAATCCTCGGTATATTTAAAATTTGCGACATTAAAAAATTATTTTTTGACAAATTCACTATAGAAAAGGCAATCCTCGACGAATTTAAAATTTGCGACCGTAAAAAATTATTTTTTGACAAATTCACTATAGAAAAGGCAATCCTCGTCGTATTTAAAATTTGCGACAGTAAAAAATATTATTTTGACAAATTCACTAAAGAAAAGGCAATCCCCGGCGTATTTAAAATTTGCGACAGTAAAAAATTATTTTTTGATAAATTTACTATAGAAAAGGCAATACTCGGCGTGTTTAAAATTTTCGACAGTAAAAAATTATTTTTTGACAAATTCACTATAGAAAATTAAATCCTCCGTATATTTAAAATTTGCGACAGTAAAAAACTATTTTTTGAAAAATTTACTATAGAAAAGGCAATCCTCGGTATATTTAAAATTTGCGACATTACAAAATTATTTTTTGACAAATTCACTATAGAAAAGGCAATCCTCGACGAATTTAAAATTTGCGACCGTAAAAAATTATTTTTTGACAAATTCACTATAGAAAAGGCAATCCTCGGCGTATTTAAATTTGCGACAGTAAAAAATATTATTTTGACAAATTCACTAAAGAAAAGGCAATCCTCGGCGTATTTAAATTTGCGACATTAAAAAATTATTTTTTGACAAATTCACTATAGAAAAGGCAATCCTCGACGAATTTAAAATTTGCGACCGTAAAAAATTATTTTTTGACAAATTCACTATAGAAAAGGCAATCCTCGTCGTATTTAAAATTTGCGACAGTAAAAAATATTATTTTGACAAATTCACTAAAGAAAAGGCAATCCCCGGCGTATTTAAAATTTGCGACAGTAAAAAATTATTTTTTGATAAATTCACTATAGAAAAGGCAATACTCGGCCTGTTTAAAATTTGCGACACTAAAAAACTATTTTTTGAAAAATTTACTATAGAAAAGGCAATCCTCGGAGTATTAAAAATTTGCGACAGTAAAAAATATTATTTTGACAAATTTACTATAGAAAAGGCAATCCTCCGCGTATTTAAAATTTGCGACAGAAAAAAATTATTTTTTTGAAAAATTTACTATAGAAAAGGCAATCCTCGGCGTAGTTAAAATTTGCGACAGCAAAAAATAATTTTTTGAAAAATTCAATATAGAAAATTAAATCCTCCGTATATTTAAAATTTGCGACAGTAAAAAACTATTTTTTGACAAATTCACTATAGAAAAGGCAATACTAGGCGTGTTTAAAATTTTCGACAGTAAAAATTTATTTTTTGACAAATTCACTATAGAAAAGGCAATCCTCGGCGTATTTCAAATTTGCGACATTAAAAAATTATTTATTGATAAATTTACTATAGAAAAGGCAATACTAGGCGTGTTTAAAATTTTCGACAGTAAAAATTAATTTTTTGACAAATTCACTATAGAAAAGGCAATCCTCGGCTTATTTAAAATTTGCGACACTAAAAAACTATTTTTTGAAAAATTTACTATAGAAAAGGCAATCCTCGGTATATTTAAAATTTGCGACATTAAAAAATTATTTTTGGACAAATTCACTATAGAAAAGGCAATCCTCGGCGTATTTAAAATTTGCGACAGTAAAAAATATTATTTTGACAAATTCACTAAAAAAAAGGCAATCCTCGGCGTATTTAAAATTTGCGACAGTAAAAAATTATTTTTTGACAAATTCACTATAGAAAAGGCAATCCTCGGCGTATTTAAAATTTTCGACAGTAAAAAATTTTTTTTTGACAAATTCACTATAGAAAAGGCAATCCTCGGCTTATTTAAAATTTGCGACACTAAAAAACTATTTTTTGAAAAATTTACTATAGAAAAGGCAATCCTCGGTATATTTAAAATTTGCGACATTAAAAAATTATTTTTGGACAAATTCACTATAGAAAAGGCAATCCTCGGCGTATTTAAAATTTGCGACAGTAAAAAATATTATTTTGACAAATTCACTAAAAAAAAGGCAATCCTCGGCGTATTTAAAATTTGCGACAGTAAAAAATTATTTTTTGACAAATTCACTATAGAAAAGGCAATCCTCGGCGTATTTAAAATTTTCGACAGTAAAAAATTTTTTTTTGACAAATTCACTATAGAAAAGGCAATCCTCGGCGTATTTAAAATTTGCGACAGTAAAAAATATTATTTTGACAAATTCACTAAAGAAAAGGCAATCCTCGGCGTATTTAAAATTTGCGACAATAAAAAATATTATTTTGACAAATTCACTAAAGAAAAGGCAATCCTCGGCGTATTTAAAATTTGCGACAGTAAAAAATTATTTTTTGATAAATTTACTATAGAAAAGGCAATACTCGGCGTTTTTAAAATTTGCGACAGTAAAAATTTATTTTTTGACAAATTCACTATAGAAAAGGCAATCCTCGGCGTATTTAAAATTTGCGACACTAAAAAACTATTTTTTGAAAAATTTACTATAGAAAAGGCAATCCTCGGTATATTTAAAATTTGCGACATTAAAAAATTATTTTTTGACAAATTCACTATAGAAAAGGCAATCCTCGACGAATTTAAAATTTGCGACCGTAAAAAATTATTTTTTGACAAATTCACTATAGAAAAGGCAATCCTCGTCGTATTTAAAATTTGCGACAGTAAAAAATATTATTTTGACAAATTCACTAAAGAAAAGGCAATCCCCGGCGTATTTAAAATTTGCGACAGTAAAAAATTATTTTTTGATAAATTTACTATAGAAAAGGCAATACTCGGCGTGTTTAAAATTTTCGACAGTAAAAAATTATTTTTTGACAAATTCACTATAGAAAATTAAATCCTCCGTATATTTAAAATTTGCGACAGTAAAAAACTATTTTTTGAAAAATTTACTATAGAAAAGGCAATCCTCGGTATATTTAAAATTTGCGACATTACAAAATTATTTTTTGACAAATTCACTATAGAAAAGGCAATCCTCGACGAATTTAAAATTTGCGACCGTAAAAAATTATTTTTTGACAAATTCACTATAGAAAAGGCAATCCTCGGCGTATTTAAATTTGCGACAGTAAAAAATATTATTTTGACAAATTCACTAAAGAAAAGGCAATCCTCGGCGTATTTAAATTTGCGACATTAAAAAATTATTTTTTGACAAATTCACTATAGAAAAGGCAATCCTCGACGAATTTAAAATTTGCGACCGTAAAAAATTATTTTTTGACAAATTCACTATAGAAAAGGCAATCCTCGTCGTATTTAAAATTTGCGACAGTAAAAAATATTATTTTGACAAATTCACTAAAGAAAAGGCAATCCCCGGCGTATTTAAAATTTGCGACAGTAAAAAATTATTTTTTGATAAATTCACTATAGAAAAGGCAATACTCGGCCTGTTTAAAATTTGCGACACTAAAAAACTATTTTTTGAAAAATTTACTATAGAAAAGGCAATCCTCGGAGTATTAAAAATTTGCGACAGTAAAAAATATTATTTTGACAAATTTACTATAGAAAAGGCAATCCTCCGCGTATTTAAAATTTGCGACAGAAAAAAATTATTTTTTTGAAAAATTTACTATAGAAAAGGCAATCCTCGGCGTAGTTAAAATTTGCGACAGCAAAAAATAATTTTTTGAAAAATTCAATATAGAAAATTAAATCCTCCGTATATTTAAAATTTGCGACAGTAAAAAACTATTTTTTGACAAATTCACTATAGAAAAGGCAATACTAGGCGTGTTTAAAATTTTCGACAGTAAAAATTTATTTTTTGACAAATTCACTATAGAAAAGGCAATCCTCGGCGTATTTCAAATTTGCGACATTAAAAAATTATTTATTGATAAATTTACTATAGAAAAGGCAATACTAGGCGTGTTTAAAATTTTCGACAGTAAAAATTAATTTTTTGACAAATTCACTATAGAAAAGGCAATCCTCGGCTTATTTAAAATTTGCGACACTAAAAAACTATTTTTTGAAAAATTTACTATAGAAAAGGCAATCCTCGGTATATTTAAAATTTGCGACATTAAAAAATTATTTTTGGACAAATTCACTATAGAAAAGGCAATCCTCGGCGTATTTAAAATTTGCGACAGTAAAAAATATTATTTTGACAAATTCACTAAAAAAAAGGCAATCCTCGGCGTATTTAAAATTTGCGACAGTAAAAAATTATTTTTTGACAAATTCACTATAGAAAAGGCAATCCTCGGCGTATTTAAAATTTTCGACAGTAAAAAATTTTTTTTTGACAAATTCACTATAGAAAAGGCAATCCTCGGCGTATTTAAATTTGCGACAGTAAAAAATATTATTTTGACAAATTCACTAAAGAAAAGGCAATCCTCGGCGTATTTAAAATTTGCGAAAATAAACAATATTATTTTGACAAATTCACTATAGAAAAGGCAATCCTCGGTATGTTTATAATTTGCGACAGTAAAAAATTATTTTTTGACAAATTCACTATAGAAAAGGCAATCCTCGGCGTATTTAAAATTTTCGACAGTAAAAAATTATTTTTTTACAAATTCACTATAGAAAAGGCAATCCTCGGCGTATTTAAAATTTGCGACAGTAAAAAATATTATTTTGACAAATTCACTAAAGAAAAGGCAATCCTCGCCGTATTTAAAATTTGCGACAATAAAAAATATTATTTTGACAAATTCACTATAGAAAAGGCAATCCTCGGTATGTTTAAAATTTGTGACAGTAAAAAATTATTTTTTGACAAATTCACTATAGAAAAGGCAATCCTCGGCGTATTTAAAATTTGCGACCGTAAAAAATTATTTTTGGACAAATTCACTATAGAAAAGGCAATCCTCGGCGTATTTAAAATTTGCGACTGTAAAAAATATTATTTTGACAAATTCACTAAAGAAAAGGCAATCCTCGGCGTATTTCAAATTTGCGACATTAAAAAATTATTTTTTGATAAATTTACTATAGAAAAGGCAATACTAGGCGTGTTTAAAATTTTCGACAGTAAAAAATTATTTTTTGACAAATTCACTATAGAAAATGCAATCCTCGGCGTATTTAAAATTTGCGACAGAAAAAAATTATTTTTTTGAAAAATTTACTATAGAAAAGGCAATCCTCGGCGTAGTTAAAATTTGCGACAGCAAAAAATAATTTTTTGAAAAATTCACTATAGAAAATTAAATCCTCCGTATATTTAAAATTTGCGACAGTAAAAAACTATTTTTTGACAAATTCACTATAGAAAAGGCAATCCTCGGCGCATTTAAAATTTGCGACAGTAAAAAATATTTTTTTGACCAATTCACTATAGAAAAGGCAATACTCGGCGTATTTAAAATTTGCGACACTAAAAAACTATTTTTTGAAAAATTCACTATAGAAAAGGCAATCCTCGGTATGTTTAAAATTTGCGACAGGAAAAAATTATTTTTTACAAATTCACTACAGAAAAGGCAATCCTCGGCGTATTTAAAATTTGCGACCGTAAAAAATTATTTTTTGACAAATTCACTATAGAAAAGGCAATCCTCGGCGTATTTAAAATTTGCGACAGTAAAAAATATTATTTTGACAAATTCACTAAAGAAAAGGCAATCCTCGGCGTATTTAAAATTTGCGACAGTAAAAAATTATTTATTGATAAATTTACTATAGAAAAGGCAATACTCGGCGTGTTTAAAATTTTCGACAGTAAAAAATTATTTTTTGACAAATTCACTATAGAAAATGCAATCCTCGGCGTATTTAAAATTTTCGACAGTAAAAAATTATTTTTTGACAAATTCGCTATAGAAAAGGCAATCATCGGTATACTTAAAATTTGCCACTGTAAAAATTTATTTTTTGACAAATTCACTATAGAAAAGGCAATCCTCGGAGTATTAAAAATTTGCGACTGTAAAAAATATTATTTTGACAAATTTACTATAGAAAAGGCAATCCTCCGCGTATTTAAAATTTGCGACAGAAAAAAATTATTTTTTTGAAAAATTTACTATAGAAAACGCAATCCTCGGCGTAGTTAAAATTTGCGACAGCAAAAAATAATTTTTTGAAAAATTCACTATAGAAAATTAAATCCTCCGTATATTTAAAATTTGCGACAGTAAAAAACTATTTTTTGACAAATTCACTATAGAAAAGGCAATCCTCGGCGCATTTAAAATTTGCGACAGTAAAAAATATTATTTTGACCAATTCACTATAGAAAAGGCAATCCTCGGCGTATTTAAAATTTGCGACACTAAAAAACTATTTTTTGAAAAATTTACTATAGAAAAGCAATCCTCGGTATATTTAAAATTTGCGACATTAAAAAATTATTTTTTGACAAATTCACTATAGAAAAGGCAATCCTCGACGAATTTAAAATTTGCGACCGTAAAAAATTATTTTTTGACAAATTCACTATAGAAAAGGCAATCCTCGGCGTATTTAAAATTTGCGACAGTATAAAATATTATTTTGACAAATTCACTAAAAAAAAGGCAATCCTCGGCGTATTTAAAATTTGCGACAATAAAAAATATTATTTTGACAAATTCACTATAGAAAAGGCAATCCTCGGTATGTTTAAAATTTGCGACAGTAAAAAATTATTTTTTGACAAATTCACTATAGAAAAGGCAATCCTCGGCGTATTTAAAATTTTCGACAGTAAAAAATTATTTTTTGACAAATTCACTATAGAAAAGGCAATCCTCGGCGTATTTAAAATTTGCGACAGTAAAAAATATTATTTTGACAAATTCACTAAAAAAAAGGCAATCCTCGGCGTATTTAAAATTTGCGACAATAAAAAATATTATTTTGACAAATTCACTATAGAAAAGGCAATCCTCGGTATGTTTAAAATTTGCGACAGTAAAAAATTATTTTTTGACAAATTCACTATAGAAAAGGCAATCCTCGGCGTATTTAAAATTTGCGACCGTAAAAAAATTATTTTTGGACAAATTCACTATAGAAAAGGCAATCCTCGGCGTATTTAAAATTTGCGACTGTAAAAAATATTATTTTGACAAATTCACTATAGAAAAGGCAATCCTTGGCGTATTTAAAATTTGCGACAGTAAAAAATATTATTTTGACAAATTCACTATAGAAAAGGCAATCCTTGGCGTATTTAAAATTTGCGACAGTAAAAAATATTATTTTGACAAATTCACTATAGAAAAGGCAATTATCGATATATTTAAAATTTGCGACAGTAAAAAATTATTTTTTGACAAATTCACTATAGAAAAGGCAATCCTCGACGAATTTAAAATTTGCGACCGTACAAAATTATTTTTTGACAAATTCACTATAGAAAAGGCAATCCTCGGCGTATTTAAAATTTGCGACAGTAAAAAATATTATTTTGACAAATTCACTAAAGAAAAGGCAATCCTCGGCGTATTTAAAATTTGCGACAGTAAAAAATTATTTTTTGATAAATTTACTATAGAAAAGGCAATACTCGGCCTGTTTAAAATTTGCGACACTAAAAAACTATTTTTTGAAAAATTTACTATAGAAAAGGCAATCCTCGGAGTATTAAAAATTTGCGACAGTAAAAAATATTATTTTGACAAATTTACTATAGAAAAGGCAATCCTCCGCGTATTTAAAATTTGCGACAGAAAAAAATTATTTTTTTGAAAAATTTACTATAGAAAAGGCAATCCTCGGCGTAGTTAAAATTTGCGACAGCAAAAAATAATTTTTTGAAAAATTCAATATAGAAAATTAAATCCTCCGTATATTTAAAATTTGCGACAGTAAAAAACTATTTTTTGACAAATTCACTATAGAAAAGGCAATACTAGGCGTGTTTAAAATTTTCGACAGTAAAAATTTATTTTTTTGACAAATTCACTATAGAAAAGGCAATCCTCGGCGTATTTCAAATTTGCGACATTAAAAAATTATTTATTGATAAATTTACTATAGAAAAGGCAATACTAGGCGTGTTTAAAATTTTCGACAGTAAAAATTAATTTTTTGAAAAATTCACTATAGAAAAGGCAATCCTCGGCTTATTTAAAATTTGCGACACTAAAAAACTATTTTTTGAAAAATTTACTATAGAAAAGGCAATCCTCGGTATATTTAAAATTTGCGACATTAAAAAATTATTTTTGGACAAATTCACTATAGAAAAGGCAATCCTCGGCGTATTTAAAATTTGCGACAGTAAAAAATATTATTTTGACAAATTCACTAAAAAAAAGGCAATCCTCGGCGTATTTAAAATTTGCGACAGTAAAAAATTATTTTTTGACAAATTCACTATAGAAAAGGCAATCCTCGGCGTATTTAAAATTTTCGACAGTAAAAAAATTTTTTTTTGACAAATTCACTATAGAAAAGGCAATCCTCGGCGTATTTAAAATTTGCGACAGTAAAAAATATTATTTTGACAAATTCACTAAAGAAAAGGCAATCCTCGGCGTATTTAAAATTTGCGACAATAAAAAAATATTATTTTGACAAATTCACTAAAGAAAAGGCAATCCTCGGCGTATTTAAAATTTGCGACAGTAAAAAATTATTTTTTGATAAATTTAATATAGAAAAGGCAATACTCGGCGTTTTTAAAATTTGCGACAGTAAAAATTTATTTTTTGACAAATTCACTATAGAAAAGGCAATCCTCGGCGTATTTAAAATTTGCGACACTAAAAAACTATTTTTTGAAAAATTTACTATAGAAAAGGCAATCCTCGGTATATTTAAAATTTGCGACATTAAAAAATTATTTTTTGACAAATTCACTATAGAAAAGGCAATCCTCGACGAATTTAAAATTTGCGACCGTAAAAAATTATTTTTTGACAAATTCACTATAGAAAAGGCAATCCTCGTCGTATTTAAAATTTGCGACAGTAAAAAATATTATTTTGACAAATTCACTAAAGAAAAGGCAATCCCCGGCGTATAAAATTTGCGACAGTAAAAAATTATTTTTTGATAAATTTACTATAGAAAAGGCAATACTCGGCGTGTTTAAAATTTTCGACAGTAAAAAATTATTTTTTGACAAATTCACTATAGAAAATTAAATCCTCCGTATATTTAAAATTTGCGACAGTAAAAAACTATTTTTTGAAAAATTTACTATAGAAAAGGCAATCCTCGGTATATTTAAAATTTGCGACATTACAAAATTATTTTTTGACAAATTCACTATAGAAAAGGCAATCCTCGACGAATTTAAAATTTGCGACCGTAAAAAATTATTTTTTGACAAATTCACTATAGAAAAAGGCAATCCTCGGCGTATTTAATTTGCGACAGTAAAAAATATTATTTTGACAAATTCACTAAAGAAAAGGCAATCCTCGGCGTATTTAAATTTGCGACATTAAAAAATTATTTTTTGACAAATTCACTATAGAAAAGGCAATCCTCGACGAATTTAAAATTTGCGACCGTAAAAAATTATTTTTTGACAAATTCACTATAGAAAAGGCAATCCTCGTCGTATTTAAAATTTGCGACAGTAAAAAATATTATTTTGACAAATTCACTAAAGAAAAGGCAATCCCCGGCGTATTTAAAATTTGCGACAGTAAAAAATTATTTTTTGATAAATTCACTATAGAAAAGGCAATACTCGGCCTGTTTAAAATTTGCGACACTAAAAAACTATTTTTGAAAAATTTACTATAGAAAAGGCAATCCTCGGAGTATTAAAAATTTGCGACAGTAAAAAATATTATTTTGACAAATTTACTATAGAAAAGGCAATCCTCCGCGTATTTAAAATTTGCGACAGAAAAAAATTATTTTTTTGAAAAATTTACTATAGAAAAGGCAATCCTCGGCGTAGTTAAAATTTGCGACAGCAAAAAATAATTTTTTGAAAAATTCAATATAGAAAATTAAATCCTCCGTATATTTAAAATTTGCGACAGTAAAAAACTATTTTTTGACAAATTCACTATAGAAAAGGCAATACTAGGCGTGTTTAAAATTTTCGACAGTAAAAATTTATTTTTTGACAAATTCACTATAGAAAAGGCAATCCTCGGCGTATTTCAAATTTGCGACATTAAAAAATTATTTATTGATAAATTTACTATAGAAAAGGCAATACTAGGCGTGTTTAAAATTTTCGACAGTAAAAATTAATTTTTTTGACAAATTCACTATAGAAAAGGCAATCCTCGGCTTATTTAAAATTTGCGACACTAAAAAAACTATTTTTTGAAAAATTTACTATAGAAAAGGCAATCCTCGGTATATTTAAAATTTGCGACATTAAAAAATTATTTTTGGACAAAATTCACTATAGAAAAGGCAATCCTCGGCGTATTTAAAATTTGCGACAGTAAAAAATATTATTTTGACAAATTCACTAAAAAAAAGGCAATCCTCGGCGTATTTAAAATTTGCGACAGTAAAAAATTATTTTTTGACAAATTCACTATAGAAAAGGCAATCCTCGGCGTATTTAAAATTTTCGACAGTAAAAAATTTTTTTTTTGACAAATTCACTATAGAAAAGGCAATCCTCGGCGTATTTAAAATTTGCGACAGTAAAAAATATTATTTTGACAAATTCACTAAAGAAAAGGCAATCCTCGGCGTATTTTAAAATTTGCGACAATAAAAAATATTATTTTGACAAATTCACTAAAGAAAAGGCAATCCTCGGCGTATTTAAAATTTGCGACAGTAAAAAATTATTTTTTGATAAATTTACTATAGAAAAGGCAATACTCGGCGTTTTTAAAATTTGCGACAGTAAAAATTTATTTTTGACAAATTCACTATAGAAAAGGCAATCCTCGGCGTATTTAAAATTTGCGACACTAAAAAACTATTTTTTGAAAAATTTACTATAGAAAAGGCAATCCTCGGTATATTTAAAATTTGCGACATTAAAAAATTATTTTTTGACAAATTCACTATAGAAAAGGCAATCCCTCGACGAATTTAAAATTTGCGACCGTAAAAAATTATTTTTTGACAAATTCACTATAGAAAAGGCAATCCTCGTCGTATTTAAAATTTGCGACAGTAAAAAATATTATTTTGACAAATTCACTAAAGAAAAGGCAATCCCCGGCGTATTTAAAATTGCGACAGTAAAAAATTATTTTTTGATAAATTTACTATAGAAAAGGCAATACTCGGCGTGTTTAAAATTTTCGACAGTAAAAAATTATTTTTTGACAAATTCACTATAGAAAATGCAATCCTCGGCGTATTTAAAATTTGCGACAGTAAAAAATATTATTTTGACCAATTCACTATAGAAAAGGCATCCTCGGCGTATTTAAAATTTGCGACACTAAAAAAACTATTTTTTGAAAAATTTACTATAGAAAAGGCAATCCTCGGTATATTTAAAATTTGCGACATTAAAAAATTATTTTTTGACAAATTCACTATAGAAAAGGAAATCCTCGACGAATTTAAAATTTGCGACCGTAAAAAATTATTTTTTGACAAATTCACTATAGAAAAGGCAATCCTCGGCGTATTTAAAATTTGCGACAGTAAAAAATATTATTTTGACAAATTCACTAAAGAAAAGGCAATCCTCGGCGTATTTAAAATTTGCGACAATAAAAAATATTATTTTGACAAATTCACTATAGAAAAGGCAATCCTCGGTATGTTTAAAATTTGCGACAGTAAAAAATTATTTTTTGACAAATTCACTATAGAAAAGGAAATCCCTCGGCGCATTTAAAATTTGCGACCGTAAAAAATTATTTTTTGACAAATTCACTATAGAAAAGGCAATCCTCGGCGTATTTAAAATTTGCGACAGTAAAAAATATTATTTTGACAAATTCACTAAAGAAAAGGCAATCCTCGGCGTATTTAAAATTAGCGACAGTAAAAAAACTATTTTTTGATAAATTTACTATAGAAAAGGCAATACTCGGCGTGTTTAAAATTTGCGACAGTAAAAATTTATTTTTTGACAAATTCACTATAGAAAAGGCAATCCTCGGCGTATTTAAAATTTGCGACACTAAAAAAACTATTTTTTGAAAAATTTACTATAGAAAAAGGCAATCCTCGGTATATTTAAAATTTGCGACATTACAAAATTATTTTTTGACAAATTCACTATAGAAAAGGCAATCCTCGACGAATTTAAAATTTGCGACCGTAAAAAATTATTTTTTGACAAATTCACTATAGAAAAGGCAATCCTCGGCGTATTTAAATTTGCGACAGTAAAAAATATTATTTTGACAAATTCACTAAAGAAAAGGCAATCCTCGGCGTATTTAAATTTGCGAAAATAAAAAATATTATTTTGACAAATTCACTATAGAAAAGGCAATCCTCGGTATGTTTAAAATTTGCAACAGTAAAAAATTATTTTTTGACAAATTCACTATAGAAAAGGCAATCCTCGGCGTATTTAAAATTTTCGACAGTAAAAAAATTATTTTTTTACAAATTCACTATAGAAAAGGCAATCCTCGGCGTATTTAAAATTGCGACAGTAAAAAAATATTATTTTGACAAATTCACTAAAGAAAAGGCAATCCCTCGCCGTATTTAAAATTTGCGACAATAAAAAATATTATTTTGACAAATTCACTATAGAAAAGGCAATCCTCGCTATGTTTAAAATTTGCGACAGTAAAAAATTATTTTTTGACAAATTCACTATAGAAAAGGCAATCCTCGGCGTATTTAAAATTTGCGACCGTAAAAAATTATTTTTGGACAAATTCACTATAGAAAAGGCAATCCTCGGCGTATTTAAAATTTGCGACTGTAAAAAATATTATTTGACAAATTCACTAAAGAAAAGCAATCCTCGGCGTATTTCAAATTTGCGACATTAAAAAATTATTTTTTGATAAATTTACTATAGAAAAGGCAATACTAGGCGTGTTTAAAATTTTCGACAGTAAAAAATTATTTTTTTTCAAATTCACTATAGAAAATGCAATCCTCGGCGTATTTAAAATTTGCGACAGAAAAAAATTATTTTTTTGAAAAATTTACTATAGAAAGGCAATCCTCGGCATAGTTAAAATTTGCGACAGCAAAAAATAATTTTTTGAAAAATTCACTATAGAAAATTAAATCCTCCGTATATTTAAAATTTGCGACAGTAAAAAAACTATTTTTTGACAAATTCACTATAGAAAAGGCAATCCTCGGCGCATTTAAAATTTCCGACAGTAAACAATATTTTTTTGACCAATTCACTATAGAAAAGGCAATCCTCGGCGTATTTAAAATTTGCGACACTAAAAAACTATTTTTTGAAAAATTCACTATAGAAAAGGCAATCCTCGGTATGTTTAAAATATGCGACAGTAAAAAATATTATTTTGACAAATTCACTAAAGAAAAGGCAATCCTCGGCGTATTTAAAATTTGCGACAGTAAAAAATTATTTTTTGATAAATTTACTATAGAAAAGGCAATACTCGGCGTGTTTAAAATTTTCGACAGTAAAAAATTATTTTTTGACAAATTCACTATAGAAAATGCAATCCTCGGCGTATTTAAAATTTTCGACAGTAAAAAATTATTTTTGACAAATTCGCTATAGAAAAGGGCAATCATCGGTATACTTAAAATTTGCCACTGTAAAAATTTATTTTTTGACAAATTCACTATAGAAAAGGCAATCCTCGGAGTATTAAAAATTTGCGACTGTAAAAAATATTATTTTTGACAAATTTACTATAGAAAACGCAATCCTCGGCTGCGACAGCAAAAAATAATTTTTTGAAAAATTCACTATAGAAAATTAAATCCTCCGTATATTTAAAATTTGCGACAGTAAAAAATATTATTTTGACCAATTCACTATAGAAAAGGCAATCCTCGGCGTATTTAAAATTTGCGACACTAAAAAACTATTTTTTGAAAAATTTACTATAGAAAAGGCAATCCTCGGTATATTTAAAATTTGCGACATTAAAAAATTATTTTTTGACAAATTCACTATAGAAAAGGCAATCCTCGACGGATTTAAAATTTGCGACCGTAAAAAATTATTTTTTGACAAATTCACTATAGAAAAGGCAATCCTCGGCGTATTTAAAATTTGCGACAGTAAAAAATATTATTTTGACAAATTCACTAAAGAAAAGGCAATCCTCGGCGTATTTAAAATTTGCGACAATAAAAAATATTATTTTGACAAATTCACTATAGAAAAGGCAATCCTCGGTATGTTTAAAATTTGCGACAGTAAAAAATTATTTTTTGACAAATTCACTATAGAAAAGGCAATCCTCGGCGTATTTAAAATTTTCGACAGTAAAAAATTATTTTTTGACAAATTCACTATAGAAAAGGCAATCCTCGGCGTATTTAAAATTTGCGACAGTAAAAAATATCATTTTGACAAATTCACTAAAAAAAAGGCAATCCTCGGCGTATTTAAAATTTGCGACAATAAAAAATATTATTTTGACAAATTCACTATAGAAAAGGCAATCCTCGGTATGTTTAAAATTTGCGACAGTAAAAAATTATTTTTTGACAAATTCACTATAGAAAAGGCAATCCTCGGCGTATTTAAAATTTGCGACCGTAAAAAATTATTTTTGGACAAATTCACTATAGAAAAGGCAATCCTCGGCGTATTTAAAATTTGCGACTGTAAAAAATATTATTTTGACAAATTCACTAAAGAAAAGGCAATCCTCGGCGTATTTCAAATTTGCGACATTAAAAATTATTTTTTTGATAAATTTACTATAGAAAAGGCAATACTAGGCGTGTTTAAAATTTTCGACAGTAAAAAATTATTTTTTGACAAATTCACTATAGAAAATGCAATCCTCGGCGTATTTAAAATTTGCGACAGAAAAAAATTATTTTTTTGAAAAATTTACTATAGAAAAGGCAATCCTCGGCGTAGTTAAAATTTGCGACAGCAAAAAATACTTTTTTGAAAAATTCACTATAGAAAATTAAATCCTCGGTATATTTAAAATTTGCGACAGTAAAAAATTATTTTTTGACAGATTCACTATAGAAAAGGCAATCCTTGGCGTATTTAAAATTTGCGACAATAAAAAATATTATTTTGACAAATTCACTATAGAAAAGGCAATCCTCGGTATGTTTAAAATTTGCGACAGTAAAAAATTATTTTTTGACAAATTCACTATAGAAAAGGCAATCCTCGGTATGTTTAAAATATGCGACAGTAAAAAATTATTTTTTGACAAATTCACTATAGAAAAGGCAATCCTCGGCGTATTTAAAATTTGCGACAGTAAAAAATATTATTTTGACAAATTCACTAAAGAAAAGGCAATCCTCGGCGTATTTAAAATTTGCGACAGTAAAAAATTATTTTTTGATAAATTTACTATAGAAAAGGCAATACTCGGCGTGTTTAAAATTTTCGACAGTAAAAAATTATTTTTTGACAAATTCACTATAGAAAATGCAATCCTCGGCGTATTTAAAATTTTCGACAGTAAAAAATTATTTTTGACAAATTCGCTATAGAAAAGGCAATCATCGGTATACTTAAAATTTGCCACTGTAAAAATTTATTTTTTGACAAATTCACTATAGAAAAGGCAATCCTCGGAGTATTAAAAATTTGCGACTGTAAAAAATATTATTTTGACAAATTTACTATAGAAAACGCAATCCTCGGCTTAGTTAAAATTTGCGACAGCAAAAAATAATTTTTTGAAAAATTCACTATAGAAAATTAAATCCTCCGTATATTTAAAATTTGCGACAGTAAAAAATATTATTTTGACCAATTCACTATAGAAAAGGCAATCCTCGGCGTATTTAAAATTTGCGACACTAAAAAACTATTTTTTGAAAAATTTACTATAGAAAAGGCAATCCTCGGTATATTTAAAATTTGCGACATTAAAAAATTATTTTTTGACAAATTCACTATAGAAAAGGCAATCCTCGACGGATTTAAAATTTGCGACCGTAAAAAATTATTTTTTGACAAATTCACTATAGAAAAGGCAATCCTCGGCGTATTTAAAATTTGCGACAGTAAAAAATATTATTTTGACAAATTCACTAAAGAAAAGGCAATCCTCGGCGTATTTAAAATTTGCGACAATAAAAAATATTATTTTGACAAATTCACTATAGAAAAGGCAATCCTCGGTATGTTTAAAATTTGCGACAGTAAAAAATTATTTTTTGACAAATTCACTATAGAAAAGGCAATCCTCGGCGTATTTAAAATTTTCGACAGTAAAAAATTATTTTTTGACAAATTCACTATAGAAAAGGCAATCCTCGGCGTATTTAAAATTTGCGACAGTAAAAAATATTATCTTGACAAATTCACTAAAAAAAAGGCAATCCTCGGCGTATTTAAAATTTGCGACAATAAAAAATATTATTTTGACAAATTCACTATAGAAAAGGCAATCCTCGGTATGTTTAAAATTTGCGACAGTAAAAAATTATTTTTTGACAAATTCACTATAGAAAAGGCAATCCTCGGCGTATTTAAAATTTGCGACCGTAAAAAATTATTTTTGGACAAATTCACTATAGAAAAGGCAATCCTCGGCGTATTTAAAATTTGCGACTGTAAAAAATATTATTTTGACAAATTCACTAAAGAAAAGGCAATCCTCGGCGTATTTCAAATTTGCGACATTAAAAAATTATTTTTTGATAAATTTACTATAGAAAAGGCAATACTAGGCGTGTTTAAAATTTTCGACAGTAAAAAATTATTTTTTGACAAATTCACTATAGAAAATGCAATCCTCGGCGTATTTAAAATTTGCGACAGAAAAAAATTATTTTTTTGAAAAATTTACTATAGAAAAGGCAATCCTCGGCGTAGTTAAAATTTTCGACAGCAAAAAATACTTTTTTGAAAAATTCACTATAGAAAATTAAATCCTCGGTATATTTAAAATTTGCGACAGTAAAAAATTATTTTTTGACAGATTCACTATAGAAAAGGCAATCCTCGGCGTATTTAAAATTTGCGACAATAAAAAATATTATTTTGACAAATTCACTATAGAAAAGGCAATCCTCGGTATGTTTAAAATTTGCGACAGTAAAAAATTATTTTTTGACAAATTCACTATAGAAAAGGCAATCCTCGGCGTATTTAAAATTTTCGACAGTAAAAAATTATTTTTTGACAAATTCACTATAGAAAAGGCAATCCTCGGCGAATTTAAAATTTGCGACAGTAAAAAATATTATTTTGACAAATTCACTAAAAAAAAGGCAATCCTCGGCGTATTTAAAATTTGCGACAATAAAAAATATTATTTGACAAATTCACTATAGAAAAGGCAATCCTCGGTATGTTTAAAATTTGCGACAGTAAAAAAATTATTTTTTGACAAATTCACTATAGAAAAGGCAATCCTCGGCGTATTTAAAATTTGCGACCGTAAAAAATTATTTTTGGACAAATTCACTATAGAAAAGGCAATCCTCGGCGTATTTAAAATTTGCGACTGTAAAAAATATTATTTTGACAAATTCACTAAAGAAAAGGCAATCCTCGGCGTATTTCAAATTTGCGACATTAAAAAATTATTTTTTGATAAATTTACTATAGAAAAGGCAATACTAGGCGTGTTTAAAATTTTCGACAGTAAAAAATTATTTTTTGACAAATTCACTATAGAAAATGCAATCCTCGGCGTATTTAAAATTTGCGACAGAAAAAAATTATTTTTTTGAAAAATTTACTATAGAAAAGGCAATCCTCGGCATAGTTAAAATTTGCGACAGCAAAAAATAATTTTTTGAAAAATTCACTATAGAAAATTAAATCCTCCGTATATTTAAAATTTGCGACAGTAAAAAACTATTTTTTGACAAATTCACTATAGAAAAGGCAATCCTCGGCGTATTTAAAATTTTCGACAGTAAAAAATTATTTTTTGACAAATTCACTATAGAAAAGGCAATCCTCGGCGTATTTAAAATTTGCGACAATAAAAAATATTATTTTGACAAATTCACTATAGAAAAGGCAATCCTCGGTATGTTTAAAATTTGCGACAGTAAAAAATTATTTTTTGACAAATTCACTATAGAAAAGGCAATCCTCGGCGTATTTAAAATTTTCGACAGTAAAAAATTATTTTTGGACAAATTCACTATAGAAAAGGCAATCCTCGGCGTATTTAAAATTTGCGACATTAAAAAATTATTTTTTGATAAATTTACTATAGAAAAGGCAATACTAGGCGTGTTTAAAATTTTCGACAGTAAAAAATTATTTTTTGACAAATTCACTATAGAAAATGCAATCCTCGGCGTATTTAAAATTTGCGACAGAAAAAAATTATTTTTTTGAAAAATTTACTATAGAAAAGGCAATCCTCGGCATAGTTAAAATTTGCGACAGCAAAAAATAATTTTTTGAAAAATTCACTATAGAAAATTAAATCCTCCGTATATTTAAAATTTGCGACAGTAAAAAATTATTTTTTGACAAATTCACTATAGAAAAGGCAATCCTCGGCGTATTTAAAATTTGCGACCGTAAAAAATTATTTTTGGACAAATTCACTATAGAAAAGGCAATCCTCGGCGTATTTAAAATTTGCGACAATAAAAAATATTATTTTGACAAATTCACTATAGAAAAGGCAATCCTCGGTATGTTTAAAATTTGCGACAGTAAAAAATTATTTTTTGACAAATTCACTATAGAAAAGGCAATCCTCGGCGTATTTAAAATTTTCGACAGTAAAAAATTATTTTTTGACAAATTCACTATAGAAAAGGCAATCCTCGGCGTATTTAAAACTTGCGACAGTAAAAAATATTATTTTGACAAATTCACTAAAAAAAAGGCAATCCTCGGCGTATTTAAAATTTGCGACAATAAAAAATATTATTTTGACAAATTCACTATAGAAAAGGCAATCCTCGGTATGTTTAAAATTTGCGACAGTAAAAAATTATTTTTTGACAAATTCACTATAGAAAAGGCAATCCTCGGCGTATTTAAAATTTGCGACCGTAAAAAATTATTTTTGGACAAATTCACTATAGAAAAGGCAATCCTCGGCGTATTTAAAATTTGCGACTGTAAAAAATATTATTTTGACAAATTCACTAAAGAAAAGGCAATCCTCGGCGTATTTCAAATTTGCGACATTAAAAAATTATTTTTTGATAAATTTACTATAGAAAAGGCAATACTAGGCGTGTTTAAAATTTTCGACAGTAAAAAATTATTTTTTGACAAATTCACTATAGAAAATGCAATCCTCGGCGTATTTAAAATTTGCGACAGAAAAAAATTATTTTTTTGAAAAATTTACTATAGAAAAGGCAATCCTCGGCGTAGTTAAAATTTGCGACAGCAAAAAATACTTTTTTGAAAAATTCACTATAGAAAATTAAATCCTCGGTATATTTAAAATTTGCGACAGTAAAAAATTATTTTTTGACAGATTCACTATAGAAAAGGCAATCCTCGGCGTATTTAAAATTTGCGACAATAAAAAATATTATTTTGACAAATTCACTATAGAAAAGGCAATCCTCGGTATGTTTAAAATTTGCGACAGTAAAAAATTATTTTTTGACAAATTCACTATAGAAAAGGCAATCCTCGGCGTATTTAAAATTTTCGACAGTAAAAAATTATTTTTTGACAAATTCACTATAGAAAAGGCAATCCTCGGCGAATTTAAAATTTGCGACAGTAAAAAATATTATTTTGACAAATTCACTAAAAAAAAGGCAATCCTCGGCGTATTTAAAATTTGCGACAATAAAAAATATTATTTTGACAAATTCACTATAGAAAAGGCAATCCTCGGTATGTTTAAAATTTGCGACAGTAAAAAATTATTTTTTGACAAATTCACTATAGAAAAGGCAATCCTCGGCGTATTTAAAATTTGCGACCGTAAAAAATTATTTTTGGACAAATTCACTATAGAAAAGGCAATCCTCGGCGTATTTAAAATTTGCGACTGTAAAAAATATTATTTTGACAAATTCACTAAAGAAAAGGCAATCCTCGGCGTATTTCAAATTTGCGACATTAAAAAATTATTTTTTGATAAATTTACTATAGAAAAGGCAATACTAGGCGTGTTTAAAATTTTCGACAGTAAAAAATTATTTTTTGACAAATTCACTATAGAAAATGCAATCCTCGGCGTATTTAAAATTTGCGACAGAAAAAAATTATTTTTTTGAAAAATTTACTATAGAAAAGGCAATCCTCGGCATAGTTAAAATTTGCGACAGCAAAAAATAATTTTTTGAAAAATTCACTATAGAAAATTAAATCCTCCGTATATTTAAAATTTGCGACAGTAAAAAACTATTTTTTGACAAATTCACTATAGAAAAGGCAATCCTCGGCGCATTTAAAATTTCCGACAGTAAACAATATTTTTTTGACCAATTCACTATAGAAAAGGCAATCCTCGGCGTATTTAAAATTTGCGACACTAAAAAACTATTTTTTGAAAAATTCACTATAGAAAAGGCAATCCTCGGTATGTTTAAAATATGCGACAGTAAAAAATTATTTTTTGACAAATTCACTATAGAAAAGGCAATCCTCGGCGTATTTAAAATTTGCGACCGTAAAAAATTATTTTTTGACAAATTCACTATAGAAAAGGCAATCCTCGGCGTATTTAAAATTTGCGACAGTAAAAAATATTATTTTGACAAATTCACTAAAGAAAAGGCAATCCTCGGCGTATTTAAAATTTGCGACAGTAAAAAATTATTTTTTGATAAATTTACTATAGAAAAGGCAATACTCGGCGTGTTTAAAATTTTCGACAGTAAAAAATTATTTTTTGACAAATTCACTATAGAAAATGCAATCCTCGGCGTATTTAAAATTTTCGACAGTAAAAAATTATTTTTGACAAATTCGCTATAGAAAAGGCAATCATCGGTATACTTAAAATTTGCCACTGTAAAAATTTATTTTTTGACAAATTCACTATAGAAAAGGCAATCCTCGGAGTATTAAAAATTTGCGACTGTAAAAAATATTATTTTGACAAATTTACTATAGAAAAAGCAATCCTCCGCGTATTTAAAATTTGCGACAGAAAAAAATTATTTTTTTGAAAAATTTACTATAGAAAACGCAAACCTCGGCTTAGTTAAAATTTGCGACAGCAAAAAATAATTTTTTGAAAAATTCACTATAGAAAATTAAATCCTCCGTATATTTAAAATTTACGACAGTAAAAAATATTATTTTGACCAATTCACTATAGAAAAGGCAATCCTGGGCGTATTTAAAATTTGCGACACTAAAAAACTATTTTTTGAAAAATTTACTATAGAAAAGGCAATCCTCGGTATATTTAAAATTTGCGACATTAAAAAATTATTTTTTGACAAATTCACTATAGAAAAGGCAATCCTCGACGGATTTAAAATTTGCGACCGTAAAAAATTATTTTTTGACAAATTCACTATAGAAAAGGCAATCCTCGGCGTATTTAAAATTTGCGACAGTAAAAAATATTATTTTGACAAATTCACTAAAGAAAAGGCAATCCTCGGCGTATTTAAAATTTGCGACAATAAAAAATATTATTTTGACAAATTCACTATAGAAAAGGCAATCCTCGGTATGTTTAAAATTTGCGACAGTAAAAAATTATTTTTTGACAAATTCACTATAGAAAAGGCAATCCTCGGCGTATTTAAAATTTTCGACAGTAAAAAATTATTTTTTGACAAATTCACTATAGAAAAGGCAATCCTCGGCGTATTTAAAATTTGCGACAGTAAAAAATATTATTTTGACAAATTCACTAAAAAAAAGGCAATCCTCGGCGTATTTAAAATTTGCGACAATAAAAAATATTATTTTGACAAATTCACTATAGAAAAGGCAATCCTCGGTATGTTTAAAATTTGCGACAGTAAAAAATTATTTTTTGACAAATTCACTATAGAAAAGGCAATCCTCGGCGTATTTAAAATTTGCGACCGTAAAAAATTATTTTTGGACAAATTCACTATAGAAAAGGCAATCCTCGGCGTATTTAAAATTTGCGACTGTAAAAAATATTATTTTGACAAATTCACTAAAGAAAAGGCAATCCTCGGCGTATTTCAAATTTGCGACATTAAAAAATTATTTTTTGATAAATTTACTATAGAAAAGGCAATACTAGGCGTGTTTAAAATTTTCGACAGTAAAAAATTATTTTTTGACAAATTCACTATAGAAAATGCAATCCTCGGCGTATTTAAAATTTGCGACAGAAAAAAATTATTTTTTTGAAAAATTTACTATAGAAAAGGCAATCCTCGGCGTAGTTAAAATTTGCGACAGCAAAAAATACTTTTTTGAAAAATTCACTATAGAAAATTAAATCCTCGGTATATTTAAAATTTGCGACAGTAAAAAATTATTTTTTGACAGATTCACTATAGAAAAGGCAATCCTTGGCGTATTTAAAATTTGCGACAGTAAATAATATTATTTTGACAAATTCACTATAGAAAAGGCAATCCTTGGCGTATTTAAAATTTGCGACAGTAAAAAATATTATTTTGACAAATTCACTATAGAAAAGGCAATCCTTGGCGTATTTAAAATTTGCGACAGTAAAAAATATTATTTTGACAAATTCACTATAGAAAAGGCAATTATCGATATATTTAAAATTTACGACAGTAAAAAATTATTTTTTGACAAATTCACTATAGAAAAGGCAATCCTCGACGAATTTAAAATTTGCGACCGTACAAAATTGTTTTTTGACAAATTCACTCTAGAAAAGGCAATCCTCGGCGTATTTAAAATTTGCGACAGTAAAAAATATTATTTTGACAAATTCACTAAAGAAAAGGCAATCCTCGGCGTATTTAAAATTTGCGACAGTAAAAAATTATTTTTTGATAAATTTACTATAGAAAAGGCAATACTCGGCCTGTTTAAAATTTGCGACACTAAAAAACTATTTTTTGAAAAATTTACTATAGAAAAGGCAATCCTCGGAGTATTAAAAATTTGCGACAGTAAAAAATATTATTTTGACAAATTTACTATAGAAAAGGCAATCCTCCGCGTATTTAAAATTTGCGACAGAAAAAAATTATTTTTTTGAAAAATTTACTATAGAAAAGGCAATCCTCGGCGTAGTTAAAATTTGCGACAGCAAAAAATAATTTTTTGAAAAATTCAATATAGAAAATTAAATCCTCCGTATATTTAAAATTTGCGACAGTAAAAACTATTTTTTGACAAATTCACTATAGAAAAGGCAATACTAGGCGTGTTTAAAATTTTCGACAGTAAAAATTTATTTTTGACAAATTCACTATAGAAAAGGCAATCCTCGGCGTATTTCAAATTTGCGACATTAAAAAATTATTTATTGATAAATTTACTATAGAAAAGGCAATACTAGGCGTGTTTAAAATTTTCGACAGTAAAAATTAATTTTTTGACAAATTCACTATAGAAAAGGCAATCCTCGGCTTATTTAAAATTTGCGACACTAAAAAACTATTTTTTGAAAAATTTACTATAGAAAAGGCAATCCTCGGTATATTTAAAATTTGCGACATTAAAAAATTATTTTTGGACAAATTCACTATAGAAAAGGCAATCCTCGGCGTATTTAAAATTTGCGACAGTAAAAAATATTATTTTGACAAATTCACTAAAAAAAAGGCAATCCTCGGCGTATTTAAAATTTGCGACAGTAAAAAATTATTTTTTGACAAATTCACTATAGAAAAGGCAATCCTCGGCGTATTTAAAATTTTCGACAGTAAAAAATTTTTTTTTGACAAATTCACTATAGAAAAGGCAATCCTCGGCGTATTTAAAATTTGCGACAGTAAAAAATATTATTTTGACAAATTCACTAAAGAAAAGGCAATCCTCGGCGTATTTAAAATTTGCGACAATAAAAAATATTATTTTGACAAATTCACTAAAGAAAAGGCAATCCTCTTTAAAATTTGCGACAGTAAAAAATTATTTTTTGATAAATTTACTATAGAAAAGGCAATACTCGGCGTGTTTAAAATTTGCGACAGTAAAAATTTATTTTTTGACAAATTCACTATAGAAAAGGCAATCCTCGGCGTATTTAAAATTTGCGACACTAAAAAACTATTTTTTGAAAAATTTACTATAGAAAAGGCAATCCTCGGTATATTTAAAATTTGCGACATTAAAAAATTATTTTTTGACAAATTCACTATAGAAAAGGCAATCCTCGACGAATTTAAAATTTGCGACCGTAAAAAATTATTTTTTGACAAATTCACTATAGAAAAGGCAATCCTCGTCGTATTTAAAATTTGCGACAGTAAAAAATATTATTTTGACAAATTCACTAAAGAAAAGGCAATCCCCGGCGTATTTAAAATTTGCGACAGTAAAAAATTATTTTTTGATAAATTTACTATAGAAAAGGCAATACTCGGCGTGTTTAAAATTTTCGACAGTAAAAAATTATTTTTTGACAAATTCACTATAGAAAATGCAATCCTCGGCGTATTTAAAATTTGCGACAGTAAAAAATATTATTTTGACCAATTCACTATAGAAAAGGCATCCTCGGCGTATTTAAAATTTGCGACACTAAAAAACTATTTTTTGAAAAATTTACTATAGAAAAGGCAATCCTCGGTATATTTAAAATTAAAGAAAAGGCAATCCTCGGCGTATTTAAAATTTGCGACAATAAAAAATATTATTTTGACAAATTCACTATAGAAAAGGCAATCCTCGGTATGTTTAAAATTTGCGACAGTAAAAAATTATTTTTTGACAAATTCACTATAGAAAAGGAAATCCTCGGCGTATTTAAAATTTGCGACCGTAAAAAATTATTTTTTGACAAATTCACTATAGAAAAGGCAATCCTCGGCGTATTTAAAATTTGCGACAGTAAAAAATATTATTTTGACAAATTCACTAAAGAAAAGGCAATCCTCGGCGTATTTAAAATTAGCGACAGTAAAAAACTATTTTTTGATAAATTTACTATAGAAAAGGCAATACTCGGCGTGTTTAAAATTTGCGACAGTAAAAATTTATTTTTTGACAAATTCACTATAGAAAAGGCAATCCTCGGCGTATTTAAAATTTGCGACACTAAAAAAATATTATTTTGACAAATTTACTATAGAAAAGGCAATCCTCCGCGTATTTAAAATTTGCGACAGAAAAAAATTATTTTTTTGAAAAATTTACTATAGAAAAGGCAATCCTCGGCGTAGTTAAAATTTGCGACAGCAAAAAATAATTTTTTGAAAAATTCAATATAGAAAATTAAATCCTCCGTATATTTAAAATTTGCGACAGTAAAAAACTATTTTTTGACAAATTCACTATAGAAAAGGCAATACTAGGCGTGTTTAAAATTTTCGACAGTAAAAATTTATTTTTTGACAAATTCACTATAGAAAAGGCAATCCTCGGCGTATTTCAAATTTGCGACATTAAAAAATTATTTATTGATAAATTTACTATAGAAAAGGCAATACTAGGCGTGTTTAAAATTTTCGACAGTAAAAATTAATTTTTTGACAAATTCACTATAGAAAAGGCAATCCTCGGCTTATTTAAAATTTGCGACACTAAAAAACTATTTTTTGAAAAATTTACTATAGAAAAGGCAATCCTCGGTATATTTAAAATTTGCGACATTAAAAAATTATTTTTGGACAAATTCACTATAGAAAAGGCAATCCTCGGCGTATTTAAAATTTGCGACAGTAAAAAATATTATTTTGACAAATTCACTAAAGAAAAGGCAATCCTCGGCGTATTTAAAATTAGCGACAGTAAAAAACTATTTTTTGATAAATTTACTATAGAAAAGGCAATCCTCGACGAATTTAAAATTTGCGACCGTAAAAAATTATTTTTTGACAAATTCACTATAGAAAAGGCAATCCTCGGCGTATTTAAATTTGCGACAGTAAAAAATATTATTTTGACAAATTCACTAAAGAAAAGGCAATCCTCGGCGTATTTAAAATTTGCGAAAATAAACAATATTATTTTGACAAATTCACTATAGAAAAGGCAATCCTCGGTATGTTTATAATTTGCGACAGTAAAAAATTATTTTTTGACAAATTCACTATAGAAAAGGCAATCCTCGGCGTATTTAAAATTTTCGACAGTAAAAAATTATTTTTTTACAAATTCACTATAGAAAAGGCAATCCTCGGCGTATTTAAAAATTGCGACAGTAAAAAATATTATTTTGACAAATTCACTAAAGAAAAGGCAATCCTCGCCGTATTTAAAATTTGCGAAAATAAAAAATATTATTTTGACAAATTCACTATAGAAAAGGCAATCCTCGGTATGTTTAAAATTTGTGACAGTAAAAAATTATTTTTTGACAAATTCACTATAGAAAAGGCAATCCTCGGCGTATTTAAAATTTGCGACCGTAAAAAATTATTTTTGGACAAATTCACTATAGAAAAGGCAATCCTCGGCGTATTTAAAATTTGCGACTGTAAAAAATATTATTTTGACAAATTCACTAAAGAAAAGGCAATCCTCGGCGTATTTCAAATTTGCGACATTAAAAAATTATTTTTTGATAAATTTACTATAGAAAAGGCAATACTAGGCGTGTTTAAAATTTTCGACAGTAAAAAATTATTTTTTGACAAATTCACTATAGAAAATGCAATCCTCGGCGTATTTAAAATTTGCGACAGAAAAAAATTATTTTTTTGAAAAATTTACTATAGAAAAGGCAATCCTCGGCGTAGTTAAAATTTGCGACAGCAAAAAATAATTTTTTGAAAAATTCACTATAGAAAATTAAATCCTCCGTATATTTAAAATTTGCGACAGTAAAAAACTATTTTTTGACAAATTCACTATAGAAAAGGCAATCCTCGGCGCATTTAAAATTTGCGACAGTAAAAAATATTTTTTTGACCAATTCACTATAGAAAAGGCAATACTCGGCGTATTTAAAATTTGCGACACTAAAAAACTATTTTTTGAAAAATTCACTATAGAAAAGGCAATCCTCGGTATGTTTAAAATTTGCGACAGGAAAAAATTATTTTTTACAAATTCACTACAGAAAAGGCAATCCTCGGCGTATTTAAAATTTGCGACCGTAAAAAATTATTTTTTGACAAATTCACTATAGAAAAGGCAATCCTCGGCGTATTTAAAATTTGCGACAGTAAAAAATATTATTTTGACAAATTCACTAAAGAAAAGGCAATCCTCGGCGTATTTAAAATTTGCGACAGTAAAAAATTATTTATTGATAAATTTACTATAGAAAAGGCAATACTCGGCGTGTTTAAAATTTTCGACAGTAAAAAATTATTTTTTGACAAATTCACTATAGAAAATGCAATCCTCGGCGTATTTAAAATTTTCGACAGTAAAAATTTATTTTTTGACAAATTCACTATAGAAAAGGCAATCCTCGGAGTATTAAAAATTTGCGACTGTAAAAAATATTATTTTGACAAATTTACTATAGAAAAGGCAATCCTCCGCGTATTTAAAATTTGCGACAGAAAAAAATTAGTTTTTTTGAAAAATTTACTATAGAAAACGCAATCCTCGGCGTAGTTAAAATTTGCGACAGCAAAAAATAATTTTTTGAAAAATTCACTATAGAAAATTAAATCCTCCGTATATTTAAAATTTGCGACAGTAAAAAACTATTTTTTGACAAATTCACTATAGAAAAGGCAATCCTCGGCGCATTTAAAATTTGCGACAGTAAAAAATATTATTTTGACCAATTCACTATAGAAAAGGCAATCCTCGGCGTATTTAAAATTTGCGACACTAAAAAACAATTTTTTGAAAAATTTACTATAGAAAAGCAATCCTCGGTATATTTAAAATTTGCGACATTAAAAAATTATTTTTTGACAAATTCACTATAGAAAAGGCAATCTTCGACGAATTTAAAATTTGCGACCGTAAAAAATTATTTTTTGACAAATTCACTATAGAAAAGGCAATCCTCGGCGTATTTAAAATTTGCGACAGTATAAAATATCATTTTGACAAATTCACTAAAAAAAAGGCAATCCTCGGCGTATTTAAAATTTGCGACAATAAAAAATATTATTTTGACAAATTCACTATAGAAAAGGCAATCCTCGGTATGTTTAAAATTTGCGACAGTAAAAAATTATTTTTTGACAAATTCACTATAGAAAAGGCAATCCTCGGCGTATTTAAAATTTGCGACCGTAAAAAATTATTTTTGGACAAATTCACTATAGAAAAGGCAATCCTCGGCGTATTTAAAATTTGCGACTGTAAAAAATATTATTTTGACAAATTCACTATAGAAAAGGCAATCCTTGGCGTATTTAAAATTTGCGACAGTAAAAAATATTATTTTGACAAATTCACTATAGAAAAGGCAATCCTTGGCGTATTTAAAATTTGCGACAGTAAAAAATATTATTTTGACAAATTCACTATAGAAAAGGCAATTATCGATATATTTAAAATTTGCGACAGTAAAAAATTATATTTTGACAAATTCACTATAGAAAAGGCAATCCTCGACGAATTTAAAATTTGCGACCGTACAAAATTATTTTTTGACAAATTCACTATAGAAAAGGCAATCCTCGGCGTATTTAAAATTTGCGACAGTAAAAAATATTATTTTGACAAATTCACTAAAGAAAAGGCAATCCTCGGCGTATTTAAAATTTGCGACAGTAAAAAATTATTTTTTGATAAATTTACTATAGAAAAGGCAATACTCGGCCTGTTTAAAATTTGCGACACTAAAAAACTATTTTTTGAAAAATTTACTATAGAAAAGGCAATCCTCGGAGTATTAAAAATTTGCGACAGTAAAAAATATTATTTTGACAAATTTACTATAGAAAAGGCAATCCTCCGCGTATTTAAAATTTGCGACAGAAAAAAATTATTTTTTTGAAAAATTTACTATAGAAAAGGCAATCCTCGGCGTAGTTAAAATTTGCGACAGCAAAAAATAATTTTTTGAAAAATTCAATATAGAAAATTAAATCCTCCGTATATTTAAAATTTGCGACAGTAAAAAACTATTTTTTGACAAATTCACTATAGAAAAGGCAATACTAGGCGTGTTTAAAATTTTCGACAGTAAAAATTTATTTTTTGACAAATTCACTATAGAAAAGGCAATCCTCGGCGTATTTCAAATTTGCGACATTAAAAAATTATTTATTGATAAATTTACTATAGAAAAGGCAATACTAGGCGTGTTTAAAATTTTCGACAGTAAAAATTAATTTTTTGACAAATTCACTATAGAAAAGGCAATCCTCGGCTTATTTAAAATTTGCGACACTAAAAAACTATTTTTTGAAAAATTTACTATAGAAAAGGCAATCCTCGGTATATTTAAAATTTGCGACATTAAAAAATTATTTTTGGACAAATTCACTATAGAAAAGGCAATCCTCGGCGTATTTAAAATTTGCGACAGTAAAAAATATTATTTTGACAAATTCACTAAAAAAAAGGCAATCCTCGGCGTATTTAAAATTTGCGACAGTAAAAAATTATTTTTTGACAAATTCACTATAGAAAAGGCAATCCTCGGCGTATTTAAAATTTGCGACAGTAAAAAATATTATTTTGACAAATTCACTAAAGAAAAGGCAATCCTCGGCGTATTTAAAATTTGCGACAATAAAAAATATTATTTTGACAAATTCACTATAGAAAAGGCAATCCTCGTCGTATTTAAAATTTGCGACAGTAAAAAATATTATTTTGACAAATTCACTAAAGAAAAGGCAATCCCCGGCGTATTTAAAATTTGCGACAGTAAAAAATTATTTTTTGATAAATTTACTATAGAAAAGGCAATACTCGGCGTGTTTAAAATTTTCGACAGTAAAAAATTATTTTTTGATAAATTTACTATAGAAAAGGCAATACTCGGCGTTTTTAAAATTTGCGAAAGTAAAAATTTATTTTTTGACAAATTCACTATAGAAAAGGCAATCCTCGGCGTATTTAAAATTTGCGACACTAAAAAACTATTTTTTGAAAAATTTACTATAGAAAAGGCAATCCTCGGTATATTTAAAATTTGCGACATTAAAAAATTATTTTTTGACAAATTCACTATAGAAAAGGCAATCCTCGACGAATTTAAAATTTGCGACCGTAAAAAATTATTTTTTGACAAATTCACTATAGAAAAGGCAATCCTCGTCGTATTTAAAATTTGCGACAGTAAAAAATATTATTTTGACAAATTCACTAAAGAAAAGGCAATCCCCGGCGTATTTAAAATTTGCGACAGTAAAAAATTATTTTTTGATAAATTTACTATAGAAAAGGCAATACTCGGCGTGTTTAAAATTTTCGACAGTAAAAAATTATTTTTTGACAAATTCACTATAGAAAATGCAATCCTCGGCGTATTTAAAATTTGCGACAGTAAAAAATATTATTTTGACCAATTCACTATAGAAAAGGCATCCTCGGCGTATTTAAAATTTGCGACACTAAAAAACTATTTTTTGAAAAATTTACTATAGAAAAGGCAATCCTCGGTATATTTAAAATTTGCGACATTAAAAAATTATTTTTTGACAAATTCACTATAGAAAAGGAAATCCTCGACGAATTTAAAATTTGCGACCGTAAAAAATTATTTTTTGACAAATTCACTATAGAAAAGGCAATCCTCGGCGTATTTAAAATTTGCGACAGTAAAAAATATTATTTTGACAAATTCACTAAAGAAAAGGCAATCCTCGGCGTATTTAAAATTTGCGACAATAAAAAATATTATTTTGACAAATTCACTATAGAAAAGGCAATCCTCGGTATGTTTAAAATTTGCGACAGTAAAAAATTATTTTTTGACAAATTCACTATAGAAAAGGAAATCCTCGGCGCATTTAAAATTTGCGACCGTAAAAAATTATTTTTTGACA
This sequence comes from Dioctria rufipes, assembly GCA_963924295.1. Classification (NCBI taxonomy): domain Eukaryota; kingdom Metazoa; phylum Arthropoda; class Insecta; order Diptera; family Asilidae; genus Dioctria; species Dioctria rufipes. Next base: position 39,922 of record CAWUPM010000936.1, read on the forward strand.
AATTCACTATAGAAAAGGCAATCCTCGGCGTATTTAAAATTTGCGACAGTAAAAAATATTATTTTGACAAATTCACTAAAGAAAAGGCAATCCTTGGCGTATTTAAAATTAGCGACAGTAAAAAACTATTTTTTGATAAATTTACTATAGAAAAGGCAATACTCGGCGTGTTTAAAATTTGCGACAGTAAAAAATATTATTTTGACAAATTCACTAAAGAAAAGGCAATCCTCGGCGTATTTAAAATTTGCGACAATAAAAAATATTATTTTGACAAATTCACTATAGAAAAGGCAATCCTCGTCGTATTTAAAATTTGCGACAGTAAAAAATATTATTTTGACAAATTCACTAAAGAAAAGGCAATCCCCGGCGTATTTAAAATTTGCGACAGTAAAAAATTATTTTTTGATAAATTTACTATAGAAAAGGCAATACTCGGCGTGTTTAAAATTTTCGACAGTAAAAAATTATTTTTTGATAAATTTACTATAGAAAAGGCAATACTCGGCGTTTTTAAAATTTGCGAAAGTAAAAATTTATTTTTTGACAAATTCACTATAGAAAAGGCAATCCTCGGCGTATTTAAAATTTGCGACAGTAAAAAATATTATTTTGACCAATTCACTATAGAAAAGGCAATCCTCGGCGTATTTAAAATTTGCGACACTAAAAAACAATTTTTTGAAAAATTTACTATAGAAAAGCAATCCTCGGTATATTTAAAATTTGCGACATTAAAAAATTATTTTTTGACAAATTCACTATAGAAAAGGCAATCTTCGACGAATTTAAAATTTGCGACCGTAAAAAATTATTTTTTGACAAATTCACTATAGAAAAGGCAATCCTCGGCGTATTTAAAATTTGCGACAGTATAAAATATCATTTTGACAAATTCACTAAAAAAAAGGCAATCCTCGGCGTATTTAAAATTTGCGACAATAAAAAATATTATTTTGACAAATTCACTATAGAAAAGGCAATCCTCGGTATGTTTAAAATTTGCGACAGTAAAAAATTATTTTTTGACAAATTCACTATAGAAAAGGCAATCCTCGGCGTATTTAAAATTTGCGACCGTAAAAAATTATTTTTGGACAAATTCACTATAGAAAAGGCAATCCTCGGCGTATTTAAAATTTGCGACTGTAAAAAATATTATTTTGACAAATTCACTATAGAAAAGGCAATCCTTGGCGTATTTAAAATTTGCGACAGTAAAAAATATTATTTTGACAAATTCACTATAGAAAAGGCAATCCTTGGCGTATTTAAAATTTGCGACAGTAAAAAATATTATTTTGACAAATTCACTATAGAAAAGGCAATTATCGATATATTTAAAATTTGCGACAGTAAAAAATTATATTTTGACAAATTCACTATAGAAAAGGCAATCCTCGACGAATTTAAAATTTGCGACCGTACAAAATTATTTTTTGACAAATTCACTATAGAAAAGGCAATCCTCGGCGTATTTAAAATTTGCGACAGTAAAAAATATTATTTTGACAAATTCACTAAAGAAAAGGCAATCCTCGGCGTATTTAAAATTTGCGACAGTAAAAAATTATTTTTTGATAAATTTACTATAGAAAAGGCAATACTCGGCCTGTTTAAAATTTGCGACACTAAAAAACTATTTTTTGAAAAATTTACTATAGAAAAGGCAATCCTCGGAGTATTAAAAATTTGCGACAGTAAAAAATATTATTTTGACAAATTTACTATAGAAAAGGCAATCCTCCGCGTATTTAAAATTTGCGACAGAAAAAAATTATTTTTTTGAAAAATTTACTATAGAAAAGGCAATCCTCGGCGTAGTTAAAATTTGCGACAGCAAAAAATAATTTTTTGAAAAATTCAATATAGAAAATTAAATCCTCCGTATATTTAAAATTTGCGACAGTAAAAAACTATTTTTTGACAAATTCACTATAGAAAAGGCAATACTAGGCGTGTTTAAAATTTTCGACAGTAAAAATTTATTTTTTGACAAATTCACTATAGAAAAGGCAATCCTCGGCGTATTTCAAATTTGCGACATTAAAAAATTATTTATTGATAAATTTACTATAGAAAAGGCAATACTAGGCGTGTTTAAAATTTTCGACAGTAAAAATTAATTTTTTGACAAATTCACTATAGAAAAGGCAATCCTCGGCTTATTTAAAATTTGCGACACTAAAAAACTATTTTTTGAAAAATTTACTATAGAAAAGGCAATCCTCGGTATATTTAAAATTTGCGACATTAAAAAATTATTTTTGGACAAATTCACTATAGAAAAGGCAATCCTCGGCGTATTTAAAATTTGCGACAGTAAAAAATATTATTTTGACAAATTCACTAAAAAAAAGGCAATCCTCGGCGTATTTAAAATTTGCGACAGTAAAAAATTATTTTTTGACAAATTCACTATAGAAAAGGCAATCCTCGGCGTATTTAAAATTTGCGACAGTAAAAAATATTATTTTGACAAATTCACTAAAGAAAAGGCAATCCTCGGCGTATTTAAAATTTGCGACAATAAAAAATATTATTTTGACAAATTCACTATAGAAAAGGCAATCCTCGTCGTATTTAAAATTTGCGACAGTAAAAAATATTATTTTGACAAATTCACTAAAGAAAAGGCAATCCCCGGCGTATTTAAAATTTGCGACAGTAAAAAATTATTTTTTGATAAATTTACTATAGAAAAGGCAATACTCGGCGTGTTTAAAATTTTCGACAGTAAAAAATTATTTTTTGATAAATTTACTATAGAAAAGGCAATACTCGGCGTTTTTAAAATTTGCGAAAGTAAAAATTTATTTTTTGACAAATTCACTATAGAAAAGGCAATCCTCGGCGTATTTAAAATTTGCGACACTAAAAAACTATTTTTTGAAAAATTTACTATAGAAAAGGCAATCCTCGGTATATTTAAAATTTGCGACATTAAAAAATTATTTTTTGACAAATTCACTATAGAAAAGGCAATCCTCGACGAATTTAAAATTTGCGACCGTAAAAAATTATTTTTTGACAAATTCACTATAGAAAAGGCAATCCTCGTCGTATTTAAAATTTGCGACAGTAAAAAATATTATTTTGACAAATTCACTAAAGAAAAGGCAATCCCCGGCGTATTTAAAATTTGCGACAGTAAAAAATTATTTTTTGATAAATTTACTATAGAAAAGGCAATACTCGGCGTGTTTAAAATTTTCGACAGTAAAAAATTATTTTTTGACAAATTCACTATAGAAAATGCAATCCTCGGCGTATTTAAAATTTGCGACAGTAAAAAATATTATTTTGACCAATTCACTATAGAAAAGGCATCCTCGGCGTATTTAAAATTTGCGACACTAAAAAACTATTTTTTGAAAAATTTACTATAGAAAAGGCAATCCTCGGTATATTTAAAATTTGCGACATTAAAAAATTATTTTTTGACAAATTCACTATAGAAAAGGAAATCCTCGACGAATTTAAAATTTGCGACCGTAAAAAATTATTTTTTGACAAATTCACTATAGAAAAGGCAATCCTCGGCGTATTTAAAATTTGCGACAGTAAAAAATATTATTTTGACAAATTCACTAAAGAAAAGGCAATCCTCGGCGTATTTAAAATTTGCGACAATAAAAAATATTATTTTGACAAATTCACTATAGAAAAGGCAATCCTCGGTATGTTTAAAATTTGCGACAGTAAAAAATTATTTTTTGACAAATTCACTATAGAAAAGGAAATCCTCGGCGCATTTAAAATTTGCGACCGTAAAAAATTATTTTTTGACAAATTCACTATAGAAAAGGCAATCCTCGGCGTATTTAAAATTTGCGACAGTAAAAAATATTATTTTGACAAATTCACTAAAGAAAAGGCAATCCTTGGCGTATTTAAAATTAGCGACAGTAAAAAACTATTTTTTGATAAATTTACTATAGAAAAGGCAATACTCGGCGTGTTTAAAATTTGCGACAGTAAAAATTTATTTTTTGACAAATTCACTATAGAAAAGGCAATCCTCGGCGTATTTAAAATGTGCGACACTAAAAAACTATTTTTTGAAAAATTTACTATAGAAAAGGCAATCCTCGGTATATTTAAAATTTGCGACATTACAAAATTATTTTTTGACAAATTCACTATAGAAAAGGCAATCCTCGACGAATTTAAAATTTGCGACCGTAAAAAATTATTTTTTGACAAATTCACTATAGAAAAGGCAATCCTCGGCGTATTTAAATTTGCGACAGTAAAAAATATTATTTTGACAAATTCACTAAAGAAAAGGCAATCCTCGGCGTATTTAAAATTTGCGAAAATAAAAAATATTATTTTGACAAATTCACTATAGAAAAGGCAATCCTCGGTATGTTTAAAATTTGCGACAGTAAAAAATTATTTTTTGACAAATTCACTATAGAAAAGGCAATCCTCGGCGTATTTAAAATTTTCGACAGTAAAAAATTATTTTTTTACAAATTCACTATAGAAAAGGCAATCCTCGGCGTATTTAAAATTTGCGACAGTAAAAAATATTATTTTGACAAATTCACTAAAGAAAAGGCAATCCTCGCCGTATTTAAAATTTGCGACAATAAAAAATATTATTTTGACAAATTCACTATAGAAAAGGCAATCCTCGCTATGTTTAAAATTTGCGACAGTAAAAAATTATTTTTTGACAAATTCACTATAGAAAAGGCAATCCTCGGCGTATTTAAAATTTGCGACCGTAAAAAATTATTTTTGGACAAATTCACTATAGAAAAGGCAATCCTCGGCGTATTTAAAATTTGCGACTGTAAAAAATATTATTTTGACAAATTCACTAAAGAAAAGGCAATCCTCGGCGTATTTCAAATTTGCGACATTAAAAAATTATTTTTTGATAAATTTACTATAGAAAAGGCAATACTAGGCGTGTTTAAAATTTTCGACAGTAAAAAATTATTTTTTTTCAAATTCACTATAGAAAATGCAATCCTCGGCGTATTTAAAATTTGCGACAGAAAAAAATTATTTTTTTGAAAAATTTACTATAGAAAAGGCAATCCTCGGCATAGTTAAAATTTGCGACAGCAAAAAATAATTTTTTGAAAAATTCACTATAGAAAATTAAATCCTCCGTATATTTAAAATTTGCGACAGTAAAAAACTATTTTTTGACAAATTCACTATAGAAAAGGCTATCCTCGGCGCATTTAAAATTTCCGACAGTAAACAATATTTTTTTGACCAATTCACTATAGAAAAGGCAATCCTCGGCGTATTTAAAATTTGCGACACTAAAAAACTATTTTTTGAAAAATTCACTATAGAAAAGGCAATCCTCGGTATGTTTAAAATATGCGACAGTAAAAAATTATTTTTTGACAAATTCACTATAGAAAAGGCAATCCTCGGCGTATTTAAAATTTGCGACCGTAAAAAATTATTTTTTGACAAATTCACTATAGAAAAGGCAATCTTCGGCGTATTTAAAATTTGCGACAGTAAAAAATATTATTTTGACAAATTCACTAAAGAAAAGGCAATCCTCGGCGTATTTAAAATTTGCGACAGTAAAAAATTATTTTTTGATAAATTTACTATAGAAAAGGCAATACTCGGCGTGTTTAAAATTTTCGACAGTAAAAAATTATTTTTTGACAAATTCACTATAGAAAATGCAATCCTCGGCGTATTTAAAATTTTCGACAGTAAAAAATTATTTTTGACAAATTCGCTATAGAAAAGGCAATCATCGGTATACTTAAAATTTGCCACTGTAAAAATTTATTTTTTAACAAATTCACTATAGAAAAGGCAATCCTCGGAGTATTAAAAATTTGCGACTGTAAAAAATATTATTTTGACAAATTTACTATAGAAAAGGCAATCCTCGGCGTATTTAAAATTTGCGACAGAAAAAAATTATTTTTTTGAAAAATTTACTATAGAAAAGGCAATCCTCGGCGTAGTTAAAATTTGCGACAGCAAAAAATACTTTTTTGAAAAATTCACTATAGAAAATTAAATCCTCGGTATATTTAAAATTTGCGACAGTAAAAAATTATTTTTTGACAGATTCACTATAGAAAAGGCAATCCTTGGCGTATTTAAAATTTGCGACAATAAAAAATATTATTTTGACAAATTCACTATAGAAAAGGCAATCCTCGGTATGTTTAAAATTTGCGACAGTAAAAAATTATTTTTTGACAAATTCACTATAGAAAAGGCAATCCTCGGCGTATTTAAAATTTTCGACAGTAAAAAATTATTTTTTGACAAATTCACTATAGAAAAGGCAATCCTCGGCGTATTTAAAATTTGCGACAGTAAAAAATATTATTTTGACAAATTCACTAAAAAAAAGGCAATCCTCGGCGTATTTAAAATTTGCGACAATAAAAAATATTATTTTGACAAATTCACTATAGAAAAGGCAATCCTCGGTATGTTTAAAATTTGCGACAGTAAAAAATTATTTTTTGACAAATTCACTATAGAAAAGGCAATCCTCGGCGTATTTAAAATTTTCGACAGTAAAAAATTATTTCTTGACAAATTCACTATAGAAAAGGCAATCCTCGGCGTATTTAAAATTTGCGACAGTAAAAAATATTATTTTGACAAATTCACTAAAAAAAAGGCAATCCTCGGCGTATTTAAAATTTGCGACAATAAAAAATATTATTTTGACAAATTCACTATAGAAAAGGCAATCCTCGGTATGTTTAAAATTTGCGACAGTAAAAAATTATTTTTTGACAAATTCACTATAGAAAAGGCAATCCTCGGCGTATTTAAAATTTGCGACCGTAAAAAATTATTTTTGGACAAATTCACTATAGAAAAGGCAATCCTCGGCGTATTTAAAATTTGCGACTGTAAAAAATATTATTTTGACAAATTCACTATAGAAAAGGAAATCCTCGACGAATTTAAAATTTGCGACCGTAAAAAATTATTTTTTGACAAATTCACTATAGAAAAGGCAATCCTCGGCGTATTTCAAATTTGCGACATTAAAAAATTATTTTTTGATAAATTTACTATAGAAAAGGCAATACTAGGCGTGTTTAAAATTTTCGACAGTAAAAATTTATTTTTTGACAAATTCACTATAGAAAAGGCAATCCTCGGCGTATTTAAAATTTGCGACACTAAAAAACTATTTTTTGAAAAATTTACTATAGAAAAGGCAATCCTCGGTATATTTAAAATTTGCGACATTAAAAAATTATTTTTTGACAAATTCACTATAGAAAAGGCAATCCTCGGCGTATTTAAAATTTGCGACCGTAAAAAATTATTTTTGGACAAATTCACTATAGAAAAGGCAATCCTCGGCGTATTTAAAATTTGCGACAGTAAAAAATATTATTTTGACAAATTCACTAAAAAAAAGGCAATCCTCGGCGTATTTAAAATTTGCGACAGTAAAAAATTATTTTTTGACAAATTCACTATAGAAAAGGCAATCCTCGGCGTATTTAAAATTTTCGACAGTAAAAAATTATTTTTTGACAAATTCACTATAGAAAAGGCAATCCTCGGCGTATTTAAAATTTGCGACAGTAAAAAATATTATTTTGACAAATTCACTAAAGAAAAGGCAATCCTCGGCGTATTTAAAATTTGCGACAATAAAAAATATTATTTTGACAAATTCACTAAAGAAAGGGCAATCCTCGGCGTATTTAAAATTTGCGACAGTAAACAATTATTTTTTGATAAATTTACTATAGAAAAGGCAATACTCGGCGTGTTTAAAATTTGCGACAGTAAAAATTTATTTTTTGACAAATTCACTATTGAAAAGGCAATCCTCGGCGTATTTAAAATTTTCGACAGTAAAAAATTATTTTTTGACAAATTCACTATAGAAAAGGCAATCCTCGGCGTATTTAAAATTTGCGACAGTAAAAAATATTATTTTGACAAATTCACTAAAAAAAAGGCAATCCTCGGCGTATTTAAAATTTGCGACAATAAAAAATATTATTTTGACAAATTCACTATAGAAAAGGCAATCCTCGGTATGTTTAAAATTTGCGACAGTAAAAAATTATTTTTTGACAAATTCACTATAGAAAAGGCAATCCTCGGCGTATTTAAAATTTTCGACAGTAAAAAATTATTTTTTGACAAATTCACTATAGAAAAGGCAATCCTCGGCGTATTTAAAATTTGCGACAGTAAAAAATATTATTTTGACAAATTCACTAAAAAAAAGGCAATCCTCGGCGTATTTAAAATTTGCGACAATAAAAAATATTATTTTGACAAATTCACTATAGAAAAGGCAATCCTCGGTATGTTTAAAATTTGCGACAGTAAAAAATTATTTTTTGACAAATTCACTATAGAAAAGGCAATCCTCGGCGTATTTAAAATTTGCGACCGTAAAAAATTATTTTTGGACAAATTCACTATAGAAAAGGCAATCCTCGGCGTATTTAAAATTTGCGACTGTAAAAAATATTATTTTGACAAATTCACTAAAGCAAAGGCAATCCTCGGCGTATTTCAAATTTGCGACATTAAAAAATTATTTTTTGATAAATTTACTATAGAAAAGGCAATACTAGGCGTGTTTAAAATTTTCGACAGTAAAAAATTATTTTTTGACAAATTCACTATAGAAAATGCAATCCTCGGCGTATTTAAAATTTGCGACAGAAAAAAATTATTTTTTTGAAAAATTTACTATAGAAAAGGCAATCCTCGGCGTAGTTAAAATTTGCGACAGCAAAAAATACTTTTTTGAAAAATTCACTATAGAAAATTAAATCCTCGGTATATTTAAAATTTGCGACAGTAAAAAATTATTTTTTGACAGATTCACTATAGAAAAGGCAATCCTTGGCGTATTTAAAATTTGCGACAATAAAAAATATTATTTTGACAAATTCACTATAGAAAAGGCAATCCTCGGTATGTTTAAAATTTGCGACAGTAAAAAATTATTTTTTGACAAATTCACTATAGAAAAGGCAATCCTCGGCGTATTTAAAATTTTCGACAGTAAAAAATTATTTTTTGACAAATTCACTATAGAAAAGGCAATCCTCGGCGTATTTAAAATTTGCGACAGTAAAAAATATTATTTTGACAAATTCACTAAAAAAAAGGCAATCCTCGGCGTATTTAAAATTTGCGACAATAAAAAATATTATTTTGACAAATTCACTATAGAAAAGGCAATCCTCGGTATGTTTAAAATTTGCGACAGTAAAAAATTATTTTTTGACAAATTCACTATAGAAAAGGCAATCCTCGGCGTATTTAAAATTTTCGACAGTAAAAAATTATTTTTTGACAAATTCACTATAGAAAAGGCAATCCTCGGCGTATTTAAAATTTGCGACAGTAAAAAATATTATTTTGACAAATTCACTAAAAAAAAGGCAATCCTCGGCGTATTTAAAATTTGCGACAATAAAAAATATTATTTTGACAAATTCACTATAGAAAAGGCAATCCTCGGTATGTTTAAAATTTGCGACAGTAAAAAATTATTTTTTGACAAATTCACTATAGAAAAGGCAATCCTCGGCGTATTTAAAATTTGCGACCGTAAAAAATTATTTTTGGACAAATTCACTATAGAAAAGGCAATCCTCGGCGTATTTAAAATTTGCGACTGTAAAAAATATTATTTTGACAAATTCACTATAGAAAAGGAAATCCTCGACGAATTTAAAATTTGCGACCGTAAAAAATTATTTTTTGACAAATTCACTATAGAAAAGGCAATCCTCGGCGTATTTCAAATTTGCGACATTAAAAAATTATTTTTTGATAAATTTACTATAGAAAAGGCAATACTAGGCGTGTTTAAAATTTTCGACAGTAAAAATTTATTTTTTGACAAATTCACTATAGAAAAGGCAATCCTCGGCGTATTTAAAATTTGCGACACTAAAAAACTATTTTTTGAAAAATTTACTATAGAAAAGGCAATCCTCGGTATATTTAAAATTTGCGACATTAAAAAATTATTTTTTGACAAATTCACTATAGAAAAGGCAATCCTCGGCGTATTTAAAATTTGCGACCGAAAAAAATTATTTTTGGACAAATTCACTATAGAAAAGGCAATCCTCGGCGTATTTAAAATTTGCGACAGTAAAAAATATTATTTTGACAAATTCACTAAAAAAAAGGCAATCCTCGGCGTATTTAAAATTTGCGACAGTAAAAAATTATTTTTTGACAAATTCACTATAGAAAAGGCAATCCTCGGCGTATTTAAAATTTTCGACAGTAAAAAATTATTTTTTGACAAATTCACTATAGAAAAGGCAATCCTCGGCGTATTTAAAATTTGCGACAGTAAAAAATATTATTTTGACAAATTCACTAAAGAAAAGGCAATCCTCGGCGTATTTAAAATTTGCGACAATAAAAAATATTATTTTGACAAATTCACTAAAGAAAGGGCAATCCTCGGCGTATTTAAAATTTGCGACAGTAAACAATTATTTTTTGATAAATTTACTATAGAAAAGGCAATACTCGGCGTGTTTAAAATTTGCGACAGTAAAAATTTATTTTTTGACAAATTCACTATTGAAAAGGCAATCCTCGGCGTATTTAAAATTTGCGACACCAAAAAACTATTTTTTGAAAAATTTACTATAGAAAAGGCAATCCTCGGTATATTTAAAATTTGCGACATTAAAAAATTATTTTTTGACAAATTCACTATAGAAAAGGCAATCCTCGGCGTATTTAAAATTTTCGACAGTAAAAAATTTTTTTTGACAAATTCACTATAGAAAAGGCAATCCTCGGCGTATTTAAAATTTGCGACAGTAAAAAATATTATTTTGACAAATTTACTAAAGAAAAGGCAATCCTCGGCGTATTTAAAATTTGCGACAATAAAAAATATTATTTTGACAAATTCACTAAAGAAAAGGCAATCCTCGGCGTATTTAAAATTTGCGACAGTAAAAAATTATTTTTTGACAAATTCACTATAGAAAAGGCAATCCTCGGCGTATTTAAAATTTGCGACAGTAAAAAATTATTTTTTGATAAATTTACTATAGAAAAGGCAATACTCGGCGTGTTTAAAATTTGCGAGAGTAAAAATTTATTTTTTGACAAATTCACTATAGAAAAGGCAATCCTCGGCGTATTTAAAATTTGCGACACTAAAAAACTATTTTTTGAAAAATTTACTATAGAAAAGGCAATCCTCGGTATATTTAAAATTTGCGACAGTAAAAAATTATTTTTTGACAAATTCACTATAGAAAAGGCAATCCTCGGCGTATTTAAAATTTTCGACAGTAAAAAATTTTTTTTTGACAAATTCACTATAGAAAAGGCAATCCTCGGCGTATTTAAAATTTGCGACAGTAAAAAATATTATTTTGACAAATTCACTAAAGAAAAGGCAATCCTCGGCGTATTTAAAATTTGCGACAATAAAAAATATTATTTTGACAAATTCACTAAAGAAAGGGCAATCCTCGGCGTATTTAAAATTTGCGACACTAAAAAACTATTTTTTGAAAAATTTACTATAGAAAAGGCAATCCTCGGTATATTTAAAATTTGCGACATTAAAAAATTATTTTTTGACAAATTCACTATAGAAAAGGCAATCCTCGGCGTATTTAAAATTTGCGACAGTAAAAAATATTATTTTGACAAATTCACTAAAGAAAAGGCAATCCTCGGCGTATTTAAAATTTGCGACAGTAAAAAATTATTTTTTGATAAATTTACTATAGAAAAGGCAATACTCGGCGTGTTTAAAATTTTCGACAGTAAAAAATTATTTTTTGACAAATTCACTATAGAAAATGCAATCCTCGGCGTATTTCAAATTTGCGACATTAAAAAATTATTTTTTGATAAATTTACTATAGAAAAGGCAATACTAGGCGTGTTTAAAATTTTCGACAGTAAAAATTTATTTTTTGACAAATTCACTATAGAAAGGGCAATCCTCGGCGTATTTAAAATTTGCGACACTAAAAAACTATTTTTTGAAAAATTTACTATAGAAAAGGCAATCCTCGGTATATTTAAAATTTGCGAAATTAAAAAATTATTTTTTGACAAATTCACTATAGAAAAGGAAATCCTCGACGAATTTAAAATTTGCGACCGTAAAAAATTATTTTTTGATAAATTCACTATAGAAAAGGCAATCCTCGGCGTATTTCAAATTTGCGACATTAAAAAATTATTTTTTGATAAATTTACTATAGAAAAGGCAATACTAGGCGTGTTTAAAATTTTCGACAGTAAAAATTTATTTTTTGACAAATTCACTATAGAAAAGGCAATCCTCGGCGTATTTAAAATTTGCGACACTAACAAACAATTTTTTGAAAAATTTACTATAGAAAAGGCAATCCTCGGTATATTTAAAATTTGCGACATTAAAAAATTATTTTTTGACAAATTCACTATAGAAAAGGCAATCCTCGGCGTATTTAAAATTTGCGACCGTAAAAAATTATTTTTGGACAAATTCACTATAGAAAAGGCAATCCTCGGCGTATTTAAAATTTGCGACAGTAAAAAATATTATTTTGACAAATTCACTAAAAAAAAGGCAATCCTCGGCGTATTTAAAATTTGCGACAGTAAAAATTATTTTTTGACAAATTCACTATAGAAAAGGCAATCCTCGGCGTATTTAAAATTTTCGACAGTAAAAAATTTTTTTTGACAAATTCACTATAGAAAAGGCAATCCTCGGCGTATTTAAAATTTGCGACAGTAAAAAATATTATTTTAACAAATTCACTAAAGAAAAGGCAATCCTCGGCGTATTTAAAATTTGCGACAATAAAAAATATTATTTTGACAAATTCACTAAAGAAAAGGCAATCCTCGGCGTATTTAAAATTTGCGACAGTAAAAAATTATTTTTTGATAAATTTACTATAGAAAAGGCAATACTCGGCGTGTTTAAAATTTGCGACAGTAAAAATTTATTTTTTGACAAATTCACTATAGAAAAGGCAATCCTCGGCGTATTTAAAATTTGCGACACTAAAAAACTATTTTTTGAAAAATTTACTATAGAAAAGGCAATCCTCGGTATATTTAAAATTTGCGACATTAAAAAATTATTTTTTGACAAATTCACTATAGAAAAGGCAATCCTCGACGAATTTAAAATTTGCGACCGTAAAAAATTATTTTTTGACAAATTCACTATAGAAAAGGCAATCCTCGGCGTATTTAAAATTTGCGACAGTAAAAAATATTATTTTGACAAATTCACTAAAGAAAAGGCAGTCCTCGGCGTATTTAAAATTTGCGACAGTAAAAAATTATTTTTTGATAAATTTACTATAGAAAAGGCAATACTCGGCGTGTTTAAAATTTTCGACAGTAAAAAATTATTTTTTGACAAATTCACTATAGAAAATGCAATCCTCGGCGTATTTAAAATTTGCGACAGTAAAAAATATTATTTTGACCAATTCACTATAGAAAAGGCAATCCTCGGCGTACTTAAAATTTGCGACACTAAAAAACTATTTTTTGAAAAATTTACTATAGAAAAGGCAATCCTCGGTATATTTAAAATTTGCGACATTAAAAAATTATTTTTTGACAAATTCACTATAGAAAAGAAAATCCTCGACGAATTTAAAATTTGCGACCGTAAAAAATTATTTTTTGACAAATTCACTATAGAAAAGGCAATCCTCGTCGTATTTAAAATTTGCGACAGTAAAAAATATTATTTTGAAAAATTCACTAAAGAAAAGGCAATCCTCGGCGTATTTAAAATTTGCGACAATAAAAAATATTATTTTGACAAATTCACTATAGAAAAGGCAATCCTCGGTATGTTTAAAATTTGCGAGAGTAAAAATTTATTTTTTGACAAATTCACTATAGAAAAGGCAATCCTCGGCGTATTTAAAATTTGCGACACTAAAAAACTATTTTTTGAAAAATTTACTATAGAAAAGGCAATCCTCGGTATATTTAAAATTTGCCACATTACAAAATTATTTTTTGACAAATTCACTATAGAAAAGGCAATCCTCGACGAATTTAAAATTTGCGACCGTAAAAAATTATTTTTTGACAAATTCACTATAGAAAAGGCAATCCTCGGCGTATTTAAAATTTGCGACAGTAAAAAATATTATTTTGACAAATTCACTAAAGAAAAGGCAATCCTCGGCGTATTTAAAATTTGCGACAATAAAAAATATTATTTTGACAAATTCACTATAGAAAAGGCAATCCTCGGTATGTTTAAAATTTGCGACAGTAATAAATTATTTTTTGACAAATTCACTATAGAAAAGGCAATCCTCGGCGTATTTAAAATTTTCGACAGTAAAAAATTATTTTTTGACAAATTCACTATAGAAAAGGCAATCCTCGGCGTATTTAAAATTTGCGACAGTAAAAAATATTATTTTGACAAATTCACTAAAGAAAAGGCAATCCTCGCCGTATTTAAAATTTGCGACAATAAAAAATATTATTTTGACAAATTCACTATAGAAAAGGCAATCCTCGGTATGTTTAAAATTTGCGACAGTAAAAAATTATTTTTTGACAAATTCACTATAGAAAAGGCAATCCTCGGCGTATTTAAAATTTGCGACCGTAAAAAATTATTTTTGGACAAATTCACTATAGAAAAGGCAATCCTCGGCGTATTTAAAATTTGCGACTGTAAAAAATATTATTTTGACAGATTCACTAAAGAAAAGGCAATCCTCGGCGTATTTCAAATTTGCGACATTAAAAAATTATTTTTTTGATAAATTTACTATAGAAAAGGCAATACTAGGCGTGTTTAAAATTTTCGACAGTAAAAAATTATTTTTTGACAAATTCACTATAGAAAATGCAATCCTCGGCGTATTTAAAATTTGCGGCAGAAAAAAATTATTTTTTTGAAAAATTTACTATAGAAAAGGCAATCCTCGGCATAGTTAAAATTTGCGACAGCAAAAAATAATTTTTTGAAAAATTCACTATAGAAAATTAAATCCTCCGTATATTTAAAATTCGCGACAGTAAAAAACTATTTTTTGACAAATTCACTATAGAAAAGGCAATCCTCGGCGCATTTAAAATTTCCGACAGTAAACAATATTTTTTTGACCAATTCACTATAGAAAAGGCAATCCTCGGCGTATTTAAAATTTGCGACACTAAAAAACTATTTTTTGAAAAATTCACTATAGAAAAGGCAATCCTCGGTATGTTTAAAATTTGCGACAGTAAAAAATTATTTTTTGACAAATTCACTATAGAAAAGGCAATACTCGGCGTATTTAAAATTTGCGACCGTAAAAAATTATTTTTTGACAAATTCACTATAGAAAAGGCAATCCTCGGCGTATTTAAAATTTGCGACAGTAAAAAATATTATTTTGACAAATTCACTAAAGAAAAGGCAATCCTCGGCGTATTTAAAATTTGCGACAGTAAAAAATTATTTTTTGATAAATTTACTATAGAAAAGGCAATACTCGGCGTGTTTAAAATTTTCGACAGTAAAAAATTATTTTTTGACAAATTCACTATAGAAAATGCAATCCTCGGCGTATTTAAAATTTTCGACAGTAAAAAATTATTTTTGACAAATTCGCTATAGAAAAGGCAATCATCGGTATACTTAAAATTTGCCACTGTAAAAATTTATTTTTTGACAAATTCACTATAGAAAAGGCAATCCTCGGAGTATTAAAAATTTGCGACTGTAAAAAATATTATTTTGACAAATTTACTATAGAAAAGGCAATCCTGCTCGTATTTAAAATTTGCGACAGAAAAAAATTATATTTTTGAAAAATTTACTATAGAAAACGCAATCCTCGGCTTAGTTAAAATTTGCGACAGCAAAAAATAATTTTTTGAAAAATTCACTATTGAAAATTAAATCCTCCGTATATTTAAAATTTGCGACAGTAAAAAATATTATTTTGACCAATTCACTATAGAAAAGGCAATCCTCGGCGTATTTAAAATTTGCGACACTAAAAAACTATTTTTTGAAAAATTTACTATAGAAAAGGCAATCCTCGGTATATTTAAAATTTGCGACATTAAAAAATTATTTTTTGACATATTCACTATAGAAAAGGCAATCCTCGACGGATTTAAAATTTGCGACCGTAAAAAATTATTTTTTGACAAATTCACTATAGAAAAGGCAATCCTCGGCGTATTTAAAATTTGCGACAGTAAAAAATATTATTTTGACAAATTCACTAAAGAAAAGGCAATCCTCGGCGTATTTAAAATTTGCGACAATAAAAAATATTATTTTGACAAATTCACTATAGAAAAGGCAATCCTCGGTATGTTTAAAATTTGCGACAGTAAAAAATTATTTTTTGACAAATTCACTATAGAAAAGGCAATCCTCGGCGTATTTAAAATTTTCGACAGTAAAAAATTATTTTTTGACAAATTCACTATAGAAAAGGCAATCCTCGGCGTATTTAAAATTTGCGACAGTAAAAAATATTATTTTGACAAATTCACTAAAAAAAAGGCAATCCTCGGCGTATTTAAAATTTGCGACAATAAAAAATATTATTTTGACAAATTCACTATAGAAAAGGCAATCCTCGGTATGTTTAAAATTTGCGACAGTAAAAAATTATTTTTTGACAAATTCACTATAGAAAAGGCAATCCTCGGCGTATTTAAAATTTGCGACATTAAAAAATTATTTTTTGATAAATTTACTATAGAAAAGGCAATACTAGGCGTGTTTAAAATTTTCGACAGTAAAAAATTATTTTTTGACAAATTCACTATAGAAAATGCAACCCTCGGCGTATTTAAAATTTGCGACAGAAAAAAATTATTTTTTTGAAAAATTTACTATAGAAAAGGCAATCCTCGGCGTAGTTAAAATTTGCGACAGCAAAAAATACTTTTTTGAAAAATTCACTATAGAAAATTAAATCCTCGGTATATTTAAAATTTGCGACAGTAAAAAATTATTTTTTGACAGATTCACTATAGAAAAGGCAATCCTTGGCGTATTTAAAATTTTGACAAATTCACTATAGAAAAGGCAATCCTTGGCGTATTTAAAATTTGCGACAGTAAAAAATATTATTTTGACAAATTCACTATAGAAAAGGCAATCCTTGGCGTATTTAAAATTTGCGACAGTAAAAAATTATTTTTTGATAAATTTACTATAGAAAAGGCAATACTCGGCGTGTTTAAAATTTGCGACAGTAAAAATTTATTTTTTGACAAATTCACTATAGAAAAGGCAATCCTCGGCGTATTTAAAATTTGCGACACTAAAAAATTATTTTTTGAAAAATTTACTATAGAAAAGGCAATCCTCGGTATATTTAAAATTTGCGACAGTAAAAAATTATTTTTTGACAAATTCACTATAGAAGAGGCAATCCTCGGCGTATTTAAAATTTTCGACAGTAAAAAATTTTTTTTTGACAAATTCACTATAGAAAAGGCAATCCTCGGCGTATTTAAAATTTGCGACAGTAAAAAATATTATTTTGACAAATTCACTATAGAAAAGGCAATCCTCGGCGTATTTAAAATTTGCGACAGTAAAAAATTATTTTTTGATAAATTTACTATAGAAAAGGCAATACTCGGCGTGTTTAAAATTTGCGACAGTAAAAATTTATTTTTTGACAAATTCACTATAGAAAAGGCAATCCTCGGCGTATTTAAAATTTGCGACACTAAAAAACTATTTTTTGAAAAATTTACTATAGAAAAGGCAATCCTCGGTATATTTAAAATTTGCGACAGTAAAAAATTATTTTTTGACAAATTCACTATAGAAAAGGCAATCCTCGGCGTATTTAAAATTTTCGACAGTAAAAAATTTTTTTTTGACAAATTCACTATAGAAAAGGCAATCCTCGGCGTATTTAAAATTTGCGACAATAAAAAATATTATTTTGACAAATTCACTATAGAAAAGGCAATCCTCGGCGTATTTAAAATTTGCGACAGTAAAAAATATTATTTTGACAAATTCACTATAGAAAAGGCAATCCTTGGCGTATTTAAAATTTGCGACAGTAAAAAATATTATTTTGACAAATTCACTATAGAAAAGGCAATCCTCGGCGTATTTAAAATTTGCGACAGTAAAAAATTATTTTTTGATAAATTTACTATAGAAAAGGCAATACTCGGCGTGTTTAAAATTTGCGACAGTAAAAATTTATTTTTTGACAAATTCACTATAGAAAAGGCAATCCTCGGCGTATTTAAAATTTGCGACACTAAAAAACTATTTTTTGAAAAATTTACTATAGAAAAGGCAATCCTCGGTATATTTAAAATTTGCGACAGTAAAAAATTATTTTTTGACAAATTCACTATAGAAAAGGCAATCCTCGGCGTATTTAAAATTTTCGACAGTAAAAAATTTTTTTTTGACAAAGTCACTATAGAAAAGGCAATCCTCGGCGTATTTAAAATTTGCGACAGTAAAAAATATTATTTTGACAAATTCACTAAAGAAAAGGCAATCCTCGGCGTATTTAAAATTTGCGACATTAAAAAATTATTTTTTGACAAATTCACTATAGAAAAGGCAATCCTCGGCGTATTTAAAACTTGCGACAGTAAAAAATATTATTTTGACAAATTCACTAAAGAAAAGGCAATCCTCGGCGTATTTAAAATTTGCGACAGTAAAAAATTATTTTTTGATAAATTTACTATAGAAAAGGCAATACTCGCCGTGTTTAAAATTTTCGACAGTAAAAAATTATTTTTTGACAAATTCACTATAGAAAATGCAATCCTCGGCGTATTTCAAATTTGCGACATTAAAAAATTATTTTTTGATAAATTTACTATAGAAAAGGCAATACTAGGCGTGTTTAAAATTTTCGACAGTAAAAATTTATTTTTTGACAAATTCACTATAGAAAGGGCAATCCTCGGCGTATTTAAAATTTGCGACACTAAAAAACTATTTTTTGAAAAATTTACTATAGAAAAGGCAATCCTCGGTATATTTAAAATTTGCGACATTAAAAAATTATTTTTTGACAAATTCACTATAGAAAAGGAAATCCTCGACGAATTTAAAATTTGCGACCGTAAAAAATTATTTTTTGATAAATTTACTATAGAAAAGGCAATCCTCGGCGTATTTCAAATTTGCGACATTAAAAAATTATTTTTTGATAAATTTACTATAGAAAAGGCAATACTAGGCGTGTTTAAAATTTTCGACAGTAAAAATTTATTTTTTGACAAATTCACTATAGAAAAGGCAATCCTCGGCGTATTTAAAATTTGCGACACTAAAAAACTATTTTTTGAAAAATTTACTATAGAAAAGGCAATCCTCGGTATATTTAAAATTTGCGACATTAAAAAATTATTTTTTGACAAATTCACTATAGAAAAGGCAATCCTCGGCGTATTTAAAATTTTCGACAGTAAAAAATTATTTTTTGACAAATTCACTATAGAAAAGGCAATCCTCGGCGTATTTAAAATTTGCGACAGTAAAAAATATTATTTTGACAAATTCACTAAAGAAAAGGCAATCCTCGCCGTATTTAAAATTTGCGACAATAAAAAATATTATTTTGACAAATTCACTATAGAAAAGGCAATCCTCGGTATGTTTAAAATTTGCGACAGTAAAAAATTATTTTTTGACAAATTCACTATAGAAAAGGCAATCCTCGGCGTATTTAAAATTTTCGACAGTAAAAAATTATTTTTTGACAAATTCACTATAGAAAAGGCAATCCTCGGCGTATTTAAAATTTGCGACAGTAAAAAATATTATTTTGACAAATTCACTAAAGAAAAGGCAATCCTCGCCGTATTTAAAATTTGCGACAATAAAAAATATTATTTTGACAAATTCACTATAGAAAAGGCAATCCTCGGTATGTTTAAAATTTGCGACAGTAAAAAATTATTTTTTGACAAATTCACTATAGAAAAGGCAATCCTCGGCGTATTTAAAATTTGCGACCGTAAAAAATTATTTTTGGACAAATTCACTATAGAAAAGGCAATCCGCGGCGTATTTAAAATTTGCGACTGTAAAAAATATTATTTTGACAGATTCACTAAAGAAAAGGCAATCCTCGGCGTATTTCAAATTTGCGACATTAAAAAATTATTTTTTGATAAATTTACTATAGAAAAGGCAATACTAGGTGTGTTTAAAATTTTCGACAGTAAAAAATTATTTTTTGACAAATTCACTATAGAAAATGCAATCCTCGGCGTATTTAAAATTTGCGACAGAAAAAAATTATTTTTTTGAAAAATTTACTATAGAAAAGGCAATCCTCGGCATAGTTAAAATTTGCGACAGCAAAAAATAATTTTTTGAAAAATTCACTATAGAAAATTAAATCCTCCGTATATTTAAAATTTGCGACAGTAAAAAACTATTTTTTGACAAATTCACTATAGAAAAGGCAATCCTCGGCGCATTTAAAATTTCCGACAGTAAACAATATTTTTTTGACCAATTCACTATAGAAAAGGCAATCCTCGGCGTATTTAAAATTTGCGACAATAAAAAACTATTTTTTGAAAAATTCACTATAGAAAAGGCAATCCTCGGTATGTTTAAAATTTGCGACAGTAAAAAATTATTTTTTGACAAATTCACTATAGAAAAGGCAATCCTCGGCGTATTTAAAATTTGCGACCGTAAAAAATTATTTTTTGACAAATTCACTATAGAAAAGGCAATCCTCGGCGTATTTAAAATTTGCGACAGTAAAAAATATTATTTTGACAAATTCACTAAAGAAAAGGCAATCCTCGGCGTATTTAAAATTTGCGACAGTAAAAAATTATTTTTTGATAAATTTACTATAGAAAAGGCAATACTCGGCGTGTTTAAAATTTTCGACAGTAAAAAATTATTTTTTGACAAATTCACTATAGAAAATGCAATCCTCGGCGTATTTAAAATTTTCGACAGTAAAAAATTATTTTTGACAAATTCGCTATAGAAAAGGCAATCATCGGTATACTTAAAATTTGCCACTGTAAAAATTTATTTTTTGACAAATTCACTATAGAAAAGGCAATCCTCGGAGTATTAAAAATTTGCGACTGTAAAAAATATTATTTTTACAAATTTACTATAGAAAAGGCAATCCTCCGCGTATTTAAAATTTGCGACAGAAAAAAATTATTTTTTTGAAAAATTTACTATAGAAAACGCAATCCTCGGCTTAGTTAAAATTTGCGACAGCAAAAAATAATTTTTTGAAAAATTCACTATAGAAAATTAAATCCTCCGTATATTTAAAATTTGCGACAGTAAAAAATATTATTTTGACCAATTCACTATAGAAAAGGCAATCCTCGGCGTATTTAAAATTTGCGACACTAAAAAACTATTTTTTGAAAAATTCACTATAGAAAAGGCAATCCTCGGTATATTTAAAATTTGCGACATTAAAAAATTATTTTTTGACAAATTCACTATAGAAAAGGCAATCCTCGACGGATTTAAAATTTGCGACCGTAAAAAATTATTTTTTGACAAATTCACTATAGAAAAGGCAATCCTCGGCGTATTTAAAATTTGCGACAGTAAAAAATATTATTTTGACAAATTCACTAAAGAAAAGGCAATCCTCGGCGTATTTAAAATCTGCGACAATAAAAAATATTATTTTGACAAATTCACTATAGAAAAGGCAATCCTCGGTATGTCTAAAATTTGCGACAGTAAAAAATTATTTTTTGACAAATTCACTATAGAAAAGGCAATCCTCGGCGTATTTAAAATTTTCGACAGTAAAAAATTATTTTTTGACAAATTCACTATAGAAAAGGCAATCCTCGGCGTATTTAAAATTTGCGACAGTAAAAAATATTATTTTGACAAATTCACTAAAAAAAAGGCAATCCTCGGCGTATTTAAAATTTGCGACAATAAAAAATATTATTTTGACAAATTCACTATAGAAAAGGCAATCCTCGGTATGTTTAAAATTTGCGACAGTAAAAAATTATTTTTTGACAAATTCACTATAGAAAAGGCAATCCTCGGCGTATTTAAAATTTGCGACCGTAAAAAATTATTTTTGGACAAATTCACTATAGAAAAGGCAATCCTCGGCGTATTTAAAATTTGCGACTGTAAAAAATATTATTTTGACAAATTCACTAAAGAAAAGGCAATCCTCGGCGTATTTCAAATTTGCGACATTAAAAAATTATTTTTTGATAAATTTACTATAGAAAAGGCAATACTAGGCGTGTTTAAAATTTTCGACAGTAAAAAATTATTTTTTGACAAATTCACTATAGAAAATGCAATCCTCGGCGTATTTAAAATTTGCGACAGAAAAAAATTATTTTTTTGAAAAATTTACTATAGAAAAGGCAATCCTCGGCGTAGTTAAAATTTGCGACAGCAAAAAATACTTTTTTGAAAAATTCACTATAGAAAATTAAATCCTCGGTATATTTAAAATTTGCGACAGTAAAAAATTATTTTTTGACAGATTCACTATAGAAAAGGCAATCCTTGGCGTATTTAAAATTTGCGACAGTAAAAAATATTATTTTGACAAATTCACTATAGAAAAGGCAATCCTTGGCGTATTTAAAATTTGCGACAGTAAAAAATATTATTTTGACAAATTCACTATAGAAAAGGCAATCCTTGGCGTATTTAAAATTTGCGACAGTAAAAAATTATTTTTTGATAAATTTACTATAGAAAAGGCAATACTCGGCGTGTTTAAAATTTGCGACAGTAAAAATTTATTTTTTGACAAATTCACTATAGAAAAGGCAATCCTCGGCGTATTTAAAATTTGCGACACTAAAAAACTATTTTTTGAAAAATTTACTATAGAAAAGGCAATCCTCGGTATATTTAAAATTTGCGACAGTAAAAAATTATTTTTTGACAAATTCACTATAGAAGAGGCAATCCTCGGCGTATTTAAAATTTTCGACAGTAAAAAATTTTTTTTTGACAAATTCACTATAGAAAAGGCAATCCTCGGCGTATTTAAAATTTGCGACAGTAAAAAATATTATTTTAACAAATTCACTATAGAAAAGGCAATCCTCGGCGTATTTAAAATTTGCGACAGTAAAAAATTATTTTTTGATAAATTTACTATAGAAAAGGCAATACTCGGCGTGTTTAAAATTTGCGACAGTAAAAATTTATTTTTTGACAAATTCACTATAGAAAAGGCAATCCTCGGCGTATTTAAAATTTGCGACACTAAAAAACTATTTTTTGAAAAATTTACTATAGAAAAGGCAATCCTCGGTATATTTAAAATTTGCGACAGTAAAAAATTATTTTTTGACAAATTCACTATAGAAAAGGCAATCCTCGGCGTATTTAAAATTTTCGACAGTAAAAAATTTTTTTTTGACAAATTCACTATAGAAAAGGCAATCCTCGGCGTATTTAAAATTTGCGACAGTAAAAAATATTATTTTGACAAATTCACTATAGAAAAGGCAATCCTCGGCGTATTTAAAATTTGCGACAGTAAAAAATATTATTTTGATAAATTCACTATAGAAAAGGCAATCCTTGGCGTATTTAAAATTTGCGACAGTAAAAAATATTATTTTGACAAATTCACTATAGAAAAGGCAATCCTCGGCGTATTTAAAATTTGCGACAGTAAAAAATTATTTTTTGATAAATTTACTATAGAAAAGGCAATACTCGGCGTGTTTAAAATTTGCGACAGTAAAAATTTATTTTTTGACAA
The DNA here is from genome assembly GCA_963924295.1 of Dioctria rufipes. Taxonomy (NCBI): domain Eukaryota; kingdom Metazoa; phylum Arthropoda; class Insecta; order Diptera; family Asilidae; genus Dioctria; species Dioctria rufipes. The sequence goes on from CAWUPM010000936.1 coordinate 63,639, forward strand.
ATTCACTATAGAAAAGGCAATCCTCGGCGTATTTAAAATTTGCGACACTAAAAAACTATTTTTTGAAAAATTTACTATAGAAAAGGCAATCCTCGGTATATTTAAAATTTGCGATAGTAAAAAATTATTTTTTGACAAATTCACTATAGAAAAGGCAATCCTCGGCGTATTTAAAATTTTCGACAGTAAAAAATTTTTTTATGACAAATTCACTATAGAAAAGGCAATCCTCGGCGTATTTAAAATTTGCGACAGTAAAAAATATTATTTTGACAAATTCACTAAAGAAAAGGCAATCCTCGGCGTATTTAAAATTTGCGACAATAAAAAATATTATTTTGACAAATTCACTAAAGAAAGGGCAATCCTCGGCGTATTTAAAATTTGCGACACTAAAAAACTATTTTTTGAAAAATTTACTATAGAAAAGGCAATCCTCGGCGTATTTAAAATTTGCGACATTAAAAAATTATTTTTTGACAAATTCACTATAGAAAAGGCAATCCTCGGCGTATTTAAAATTTGCGACAGTAAAAAATATTATTTTGACAAATTCACTAAAGAAAAGGCAATCCTCGGCGTATTTAAAATTTGCGACAGTAAAAAATTATTTTTTGATAAATTTACTATAGAAAAGGCAATACTCGGCGTGTTTAAAATTTTCGACAGTAAAAAATTATTTTTTGACAAATTCACTATAGAAAATGCAATCCTCGGCGTATTTCAAATTTGCGACATTAAAAAATTATTTTTTGATAAATTTACTATAGAAAGGCAATACTAGGCGTGTTTAAAATTTTCGACAGTAAAAATTTATTTTTTGACAAATTCACTATAGAAAAGGAAATCCTCGACGAATTTAAAATTTGCGACCGTAAAAAATTATTTTTTGATAAATTTACTATAGAAAAGGCAATCCTCGGCGTATTTCAAATTTGCGACATTAAAAAATTATTTTTTGATAAATTTACTATAGAAAAGGCAATACTAGGCGTGTTTTAAATTTTCGACAGTAAAAATTTATTTTTTGACAAATTCACTATAGAAAAGGCAATCCTCGGCGTATTTAAAATTTGCGACACTAAAAAACTATTTTTTGAAAAATTTACTATAGAAAAGGCAATCCTCGGTATATTTAAAATTTGCGACATTAAAAAATTATTTTTTGACAAATTCACTATAGAAAAGGCAATCCTCGGCGTATTTAAAATTTTCGACAGTAAAAAATTATTTTTTGACAAATTCACTATAGAAAAGGCAATCCTCGGCGTATTTAAAATTTGCGACAGTAAAAAATATTATTTTGACAAATTCACTAAAGAAAAGGCAATCTTCGCCGTATTTAAAATTTGCGACAATAAAAAATATTATTTTGACAAATTCACTATAGAAAAGGCAATCCTCGGTATGTTTAAAATTTGCGACAGTAAAAAATTATTTTTTGACAAATTCACTATAGAAAAGGCAATCCTCGGCGTATTTAAAATTTTCGACAGTAAAAAATTATTTTTTGACAAATTCACTATAGAAAAGGCAATCCTCGGCGTATTTAAAATTTGCGACAGTAAAAAATATTATTTTGACAAATTCACTAAAGAAAAGGCAATCCTCGCCGTATTTAAAATTTGCGACAATAAAAAATATTATTTTGACAAATTCACTATAGAAAAGGCAATCCTCGGTATGTTTAAAATTTGCGACAGTAAAAAATTATTTTTTGACAAATTCACTATAGAAAAGGCAATCCTCGGCGTATTTAAAATTTGCGACCGTAAAAAATTATTTTTGGACAAATTCACTATAGAAAAGGCAATCCGCGGCGTATTTAAAATTTGCGACTGTAAAAAATATTATTTTGACAGATTCACTAAAGAAAAGGCAATCCTCGGCGTATTTCAAATTTGCGACATTAAAAAATTATTTTTTGATAAATTTACTATTGAAAAGGCAATACTAGGTGTGTTTAAAATTTTCGACAGTAAAAAATTATTTTTTGACAAATTCACTATAGAAAATGCAATCCTCGGCGTATTTAAAATTTGCGACAGAAAAAAATTATTTTTTTGAAAAATTTACTATAGAAAAGGCAATCCTCGGCATAGTTAAAATTTGCGACAGCAAAAAATAATTTTTTGAAAAATTCACTATAGAAAATTAAATCCTCCGTATATTTAAAATTTGCGACAGTAAAAAACTATTTTTTGACAAATTCACTATAGAAAAGGCAATCCTCGGCGCATTTAAAATTTCCGACAGTAAACAATATTTTTTTGACCAATTCACTATAGAAAAGGCAATCCTCGGCGTATTTAAAATTTGCGACAATAAAAAACTATTTTTTGAAAAATTCACTATAGAAAAGGCAATCCTCGGTATGTTTAAAATTTGCGACAGTAAAAAATTATTTTTTGACAAATTCACTATAGAAAAGGCAATCCTCGGCGTATTTAAAATTTGCGACCGTAAAAAATTATTTTTTGACAAATTCACTATAGAAAAGGCAATCCTCGGCGTATTTAAAATTTGCGACAGTAAAAAATATTATTTTGACAAATTCACTAAAGAAAAGGCAATCCTCGGCGTATTTAAAATTTGCGACAGTAAAAAATTATTTTTTGATAAATTTACTATAGAAAAGGCAATACTCGGCGTGTTTAAAATTTTCGACAGTAAAAAATTATTTTTTGACAAATTCACTATAGAAAATGCAATCCTCGGCGTATTTAAAATTTTCGACAGTAAAAAATTATTTTTGACAAATTCGCTATAGAAAAGGCAATCATCGGTATACTTAAAATTTGCCACTGTAAAAATTTATTTTTTGACAAATTCACTATAGAAAAGGCAATCCTCGGAGTATTAAAAATTTGCGACTGTAAAAAATATTATTTTTACAAATTTACTATAGAAAAGGCAATCCTCCGCGTATTTAAAATTTGCGACAGAAAAAAATTATTTTTTTGAAAAATTTACTATAGAAAACGCAATCCTCGGCTTAGTTAAAATTTGCGACAGCAAAAAATAATTTTTTGAAAAATTCACTATAGAAAATTAAATCCTCCGTATATTTAAAATTTGCGACAGTAAAAAATATTATTTTGACCAATTCACTATAGAAAAGGCAATCCTCGGCGTATTTAAAATTTGCGACACTAAAAAACTATTTTTTGAAAAATTCACTATAGAAAAGGCAATCCTCGGTATATTTAAAATTTGCGACATTAAAAAATTATTTTTTGACAAATTCACTATAGAAAAGGCAATCCTCGACGGATTTAAAATTTGCGACCGTAAAAAATTAGTTTTTGACAAATTCACTATAGAAAAGGCAATCCTCGGCGTATTTAAAATTTGCGACAGTAAAAAATATTATTTTGACAAATTCACTAAAGAAAAGGCAATCCTCGGCGTATTTAAAATCTGCGACAATAAAAAATATTATTTTGACAAATTCACTATAGAAAAGGCAATCCTCGGTATGTCTAAAATTTGCGACAGTAAAAAATTATTTTTTGACAAATTCACTATAGAAAAGGCAATCCTCGGCGTATTTAAAATTTTCGACAGTAAAAAATTATTTTTTGACAAATTCACTATAGAAAAGGCAATCCTCGGCGTATTTAAAATTTGCGACAGTAAAAAATATTATTTTGACAAATTCACTAAAAAAAAGGCAATCCTCGGCGTATTTAAAATTTGCGACAATAAAAAATATTATTTTGACAAATTCACTATAGAAAAGGCAATCCTCGGTATGTTTAAAATTTGCGACAGTAAAAAATTATTTTTTGACAAATTCACTATAGAAAAGGCAATCCTCGGCGTATTTAAAATTTGCGACCGTAAAAAATTATTTTTGGACAAATTCACTATAGAAAAGGCAATCCTCGGCGTATTTAAAATTTGCGACTGTAAAAAATATTATTTTGACAAATTCACTAAAGAAAAGGCAATCCTCGGCGTATTTCAAATTTGCGACATTAAAAAATTATTTTTTGATAAATTTACTATAGAAAAGGCAATACTAGGCGTGTTTAAAATTTTCGACAGTAAAAAATTATTTTTTGACAAATTCACTATAGAAAATGCAATCCTCGGCGTATTTAAAATTTGCGACAGAAAAAAATTATTTTTTTGAAAAATTTACTATAGAAAAGGCAATCCTCGGCGTAGTTAAAATTTGCGACAGCAAAAAATACTTTTTTGAAAAATTCACTATAGAAAATTAAATCCTCGGTATATTTAAAATTTGCGACAGTAAAAAATTATTTTTTGACAGATTCACTATAGAAAAGGCAATCCTTGGCGTATTTAAAATTTGCGACAGTAAAAAATATTATTTTGACAAATTCACTATAGAAAAGGCAATCCTTGGCGTATTTAAAATTTGCGACAGTAAAAAATATTATTTTGACAAATTCACTATAGAAAAGGCAATCCTTGGCGTATTTAAAATTTGCGACAGTAAAAAATTATTTTTTGATAAATTTACTATAGAAAAGGCAATACTCGGCGTGTTTAAAATTTGCGACAGTAAAAATTTATTTTTTGACAAATTCACTATAGAAAAGGCAATCCTCGGCGTATTTAAAATTTGCGACACTAAAAAACTATTTTTTGAAAAATTTACTATAGAAAAGGCAATCCTCGGTATATTTAAAATTTGCGACAGTAAAAAATTATTTTTTGACAAATTCACTATAGAAGAGGCAATCCTCGGCGTATTTAAAATTTTCGACAGTAAAAAATTTTTTTTTGACAAATTCACTATAGAAAAGGCAATCCTCGGCGTATTTAAAATTTGCGACAGTAAAAAATATTATTTTAACAAATTCACTATAGAAAAGGCAATCCTCGGCGTATTTAAAATTTGCGACAGTAAAAAATTATTTTTTGATAAATTTACTATAGAAAAGGCAATACTCGGCGTGTTTAAAATTTGCGACAGTAAAAATTTATTTTTTGACAAATTCACTATAGAAAAGGCAATCCTCGGCGTATTTAAAATTTGCGACACTAAAAAACTATTTTTTGAAAAATTTACTATAGAAAAGGCAATCCTCGGTATATTTAAAATTTGCGACAGTAAAAAATTATTTTTTGACAAATTCACTATAGAAAAGGCAATCCTCGGCGTATTTAAAATTTTCGACAGTAAAAAATTTTTTTTTGACAAATTCACTATAGAAAAGGCAATCCTCGGCGTATTTAAAATTTGCGACAGTAAAAAATATTATTTTGACAAATTCACTATAGAAAAGGCAATCCTCGGCGTATTTAAAATTTGCGACAGTAAAAAATATTATTTTGATAAATTCACTATAGAAAAGGCAATCCTTGGCGTATTTAAAATTTGCGACAGTAAAAAATATTATTTTGACAAATTCACTATAGAAAAGGCAATCCTCGGCGTATTTAAAATTTGCGACAGTAAAAAATTATTTTTTGATAAATTTACTATAGAAAAGGCAATACTCGGCGTGTTTAAAATTTGCGACAGTAAAAATTTATTTTTTGACAAATTCACTATAGAAAAGGCAATCCTCGGCGTATTTAAAATTTGCGACACTAAAAAACTATTTTTTGAAAAATTTACTATAGAAAAGGCAATCCTCGGTATATTTAAAATTTGCGACAGTAAAAAATTATTTTTTGACAAATTCACTATAGAAAAGGCAATCCTCGGCGTATTTAAAATTTTCGACAGTAAAAAATTTTTTTTTGACAAATTCACTATAGAAAAGGCAATCCTCGGTGTATTTAAAATTTGCGACAGTAAAAAATATTATTTTGACAAATTCACTAAAGAAAAGGCAATCCTCGGCGTATTTAAAATTTGCGACAATAAAAAATATTATTTTGACAAATTCACTAAAGAAAGGGCAATCCTCGGCGTATTTAAAATTTGCGACACTAAAAAACTATTTTTTGAAAAATTTACTATAGAAAAGGCAATCCTCGGCGTATTTAAAATTTGCGACATTAAAAAATTATTTTTTGACAAATTCACTATAGAAAAGGCAATCCTCGGCGTATTTAAAATTTGCGACAGTAAAAAATATTATTTTGACAAATTCACTAAAGAAAAGGCAATCCTCGGCGTATTTAAAATTTGCGACAGTAAAAAATTATTTTTTGATAAATTTACTATAGAAAAGGCAATACTCGGCGTGTTTAAAATTTTCGACAGTAAAAAATTATTTTTTGACAAATTCACTATAGAAAATGCAATCCTCGGCGTATTTCAAATTTGCGACATTAAAAAATTATTTTTTGATAAATTTACTATAGAAAGGCAATACTAGGCGTGTTTAAAATTTTCGACAGTAAAAATTTATTTTTTGACAAATTCACTATAGAAAGGGCAATCCTCGGCATATTTAAAATTTGCGACACTAAAAAACTATTTTTTGAAAAATTTACTATAGAAAAGGCAATCCTCGGTATATTTAAAATTTGCGACATTAAAAAATTATTTTTTGACAAATTCACTATAGAAAAGGAAATCCTCGACGAATTTAAAATTTGCGACATTAAAAAATTATTTTTTGACAAATTCACTATAGAAAAGGCAATCCTCGGCGTATTTAAAATTTGCGACCGTAAAAAATTATTTTTGGACAAATTCACTATAGAAAAGGCAATCCTCGGCGGATTTAAAATTTGCGACAGTAAAAAATATTATTTTGACAAATTCACTAAAAAAAAGGCAATCCTCGGCGTATTTAAAATTTGCGACAGTAAAAAATTATTTTTTGACAAATTCACTATAGAAAAGGCAATCCTCGGCGTATTTAAAATTTTCGACAGTAAAAAATTTTTTTTTGACAAATTCACTATAGAAAAGGCAATCCTCGGCGTATTTAAAATTTGCGACAGTAAAAAATATTATTTTGACAAATTCACTAAAGAAAAGGCAATCCTCGGCGTATTTAAAATTTGCGACAATAAAAAATATTATTTTGACAAATTCACTAAAGAAAAGGCAATCCTCGGCGTATTTGAAATTTGCGACAGTAAAAAATTATTTTTTGATAAATTTACTATAGAAAAGGCAATACTCGGCGTGTTTAAAATTTGCGACAGTAAAAATTTATTTTTTGACAAATTCACTATAGAAAAGGCAATCCTCGGCGTATTTAAAATTTGCGAGACTAAAAAACTATTTTTTGAAAAATTTACTATAGAAAAGGCAATCCTCGGTATATTTAAAATTTGCGACATTAAAAAATTATTTTTTGACAAATTCACTATAGAAAAGGCAATCCTCGACGAATTTAAAATTTGCGACCGTAAAAAATTATTTTTTGACAAATTCACTATAGAAAAGGCAATCCTCGGCGTATTTAAAATTTGCGACAGTAAAAAATATTATTTTGACAAATTCACTAAAGAAAAGGCAATCCTCGGCGTATTTAAAATTTGCGACAGTAAAAAATTATTTTTTGATAAATTTACTATAGAAAAGGCAATACTCGGCGTGTTTAAAATTTTCGACAGCAAAAAATTATTTTTTGACAAATTCACTATAGAAAATGCAATCCTCGGCGTATTTAAAATTTGCGACAGTAAAAAATATTATTTTGACCAATTCACTATAGAAAAGGCAATTCTCGGCGTACTTAAAATTTGCGACACTAAAAAACTATTTTTTGAAAAATTTACTATAGAAAAGGCAATCCTCGGTATATTTAAAATTTGCGACATTAAAAAATTATTTTTTGACAAATTCACTATAGAAAAGGAAATCCTCGACGAATTTAAAATTTGCGACCGTAAAAAATTATTTTTTGACAAATTCACTATAGAAAAGGCAATCCTCGGCGTATTTAAAATTTGCGACAGTAAAAAATATTATTTTGACAAATTCACTAAAGAAAAGGCAATCCTCGGCGTATTTAAAATTTGCGACAATAAAAAATATTATTTTGACAAATTCACTATAGAAAAGGCAATCCTCGGTATGTTTAAAATTTGCGACAGTAAAAAATTATTTTTTGACAAATTCACTATAGAAAAGGCAATCCTCGGCGTATTTAAAATTTGCGACCGTAAAAAATTATTTTTTGACAAATTCACTATAGAAAAGGCAATCCTCGGCGTATTTAAAATTTGCGACAGTAAAAAATATTATTTTGACAAATTCACTAAAGAAAAGGCAATCCTCGGCGTATTTAAAATTAGCGACAGTAAAAAATTATTTTTTGATAAATTTACTATAGAAAAGGCAATACTCGGCGTGTTTAAAATTTGCGAGAGTAAAAATTTATTTTTTGACAAATTCACTATAGAAAAGGCAATCCTCGGCGTATTTAAAATTTGCGACACTAAAAAACTATTTTTTGAAAAATTTACTATAGAAAAGGCAATCCTCGGTATATTTAAAATTTGCCACATTACAAAATTATTTTTTGACAAATTCACTATAGAAAAGGCAATCCTCGACGAATTTAAAATTTGCGACCGTAAAAAATTATTTTTTGACAAATTCACTATAGAAAAGGCAATCCTCGGCGTATTTAAAATTTGCGACAGTAAAAAATATTATTTTGACAAATTCACTAAAGAAAAGGCAATCCTCGGCGTATTTAAAATTTGCGACAATAAAAAATATTATTTTGACAAATTCACTATAGAAAAGGCAATCCTCGGTATGTTTAAAATTTGCGACAGTAAAAAATTATTTTTTGACAAATTCACTATAGAAAAGGCAATCCTCGGCGTATTTAAAATTTTCGACAGTAAAAAATTATTTTTTGACAAATTCACTATAGAAAAGGCAATCCTCGGCGTATTTAAAATTTGCGACAGTAAAAAATATTATTTTGACAAATTCACTAAAGAAAAGGCAATCCTCGCCGTATTTAAAATTTGCGACAATAAAAAATATTATTTTGACAAATTCACTATAGAAAAGGCAATCCTCGGTATGTTTAAAATTTGCGACAGTAAAAAATTATTTTTTGACAAATTCACTATAGAAAAGGCAATCCTCGGCGTATTTAAAATTTGCGACCGTAAAAAATTATTTTTGGACAAATTCACTATAGAAAAGGCAATCCTCGGCGTATTTAAAATTTGCGACTGTAAAAAATATTATTTTGACAAATTCACTAAAGAAAAGGCAATCCTCGGCGTATTTCAAATTTGCGACATTAAAAAATTATTTTTTGATAAATTTACTATAGAAAAGGCAATACTAGGCGTGTTTAAAATTTTCGACAGTAAAAAATTATTTTTTTTCAAATTCACTATAGAAAATGCAATCCTCGGCGTATTTAAAATTTGCGACAGAAAAAAATTATTTTTTTGAAAAGTTTACTATAGAAAAGGCAATCCTCGGCATAGTTAAAATTTGCGACAGCAAAAAATAATTTTTTGAAAAATTCACTATAGAAAATTAAATCCTCCGTATATTTAAAATTTGCGACAGTAAAAAACTATTTTTTGACAAATTCACTATAGAAAAGGCAATCCTCGGCGCATTTAAAATTTCCGACAGTAAACAATATTTTTTTGACCAATTCACTATAGAAAAGGCAATCCTCGGCGTATTTAAAATTTGCGACCGTAAAAAATTATTTTTTGACAAATTCACTATAGAAAAGGCAATCCTCGGCGTATTTAAAATTTGCGACAGTAAAAAATATTATTTTGACAAATTCACTAAAGAAAAGGCAATCCTCGGCGTATTTAAAATTTGCGACAGTAAAAAATTATTTTTTGATAAATTTACTATAGAAAAGGCAATACTCGGCGTGTTTAAAATTTTCGACAGTAAAAAATTATTTTTTGACAAATTCACTATAGAAAATGCAATCCTCGGCGTATTTAAAATTTTCGACAGTAAAAAATTATTTTTGACAAATTCGCTATAGAAAAGGCAATCATCGGTATACTTAAAATTTGCCACTGTAAAAATTTATTTTTTGACAAATTCACTATAGAAAAGGCAATCCTCGGAGTATTAAAAATTTGCGACTGTAAAAAATATTATTTTGACAAATTTACTATAGAAAAGGCAATCCTCCGCGTATTTAAAATTTGCGATAGAAAAAAATTATTTTTTTGAAAAATTTACTATAGAAAACGCAATCCTCGGCTTAGTTAAAATTTGCGACAGCAAAAAATAATTTTTTGAAAAATTCACTATAGAAAATTAAATCCTCCGTATATTTAAAATTTGCGACAGTAAAAAATATTATTTTGACCAATTCACTATAGAAAAGGCAATCCTCGGCGTATTTAAAATTTGCGACACTAAAAAACTATTTTTTGAAAAATTTACTATAGAAAAGGCAATCCTCGGTATATTTAAAATTTGCGACCGTAAAAAATTATTTTTTGACAAATTCACTATAGAAAAGGCAATCCTCGGCGTATTTAAAATTTGCGACAGTAAAAAATATTATTTTGACAAATTCACTAAAGAAAAGGCAATCCTCGGCGTATTTAAAATTTGCGACAATAAAAAATATTATTTTGACAAATTCACTATAGAAAAGGCAATCCTCGGTATGTTTAAAATTTGCGACAGTAAAAAATTATTTTTTGACAAATTCACTATAGAAAAGGCAATCCTCGGCGTATTTAAAATTTTCGACAGTAAAAAATTATTTTTTGACAAATTCACTATAGAAAAGGCAATCCTCGGCGTATTTAAAATTTGCGACAGTAAAAAATATTATTTTGACAAATTCACTAAAAAAAAGGCAATCCTCGGCGTATTTAAAATTTGCGACAATAAAAAATATTATTTTGACAAATTCACTATAGAAAAGGCAATCCTCGGTATGTTTAAAATTTGCGACAGTAAAAAATTATTTTTTGACAAATTCACTATAGAAAAGGCAATCCTCGGCGTATTTAAAATTTGCGACCGTAAAAAATTATTTTTGGACAAATTCACTATAGAAAAGGCAATCCTCGGCGTATTTAAAATTTGCGACTGTAAAAAATATTATTTTGACAAATTCACTAAAGAAAAGGCAATCCTCGGCGTATTTCAAATTTGCGACATTAAAAAATTATTTTTTGATAAATTTACTATAGAAAAGGCAATACTAGGCGTGTTTAAAATTTTCGACAGTAAAAAATTATTTTTTGACAAATTCACTATAGAAAATGCAATCCTCGGCGTATTTAAAATTTGCGACAGAAAAAAATTATTTTTTTGAAAAATTTACTATAGAAAAGGCAATCCTCGGCGTAGTTAAAATTTGCGACAGCAAAAAATACTTTTTTGAAAAATTCACTATAGAAAATTAAATCCTCGGTATATTTAAAATTTGCGACAGTAAAAAATTATTTTTTGACAGATTCACTATAGAAAAGGCAATCCTTGGCGTATTTAAAATTTGCGACAGTAAAAAATATTATTTTGACAAATTCACTATAGAAAAGGCAATCCTTGGCGTATTTAAAATTTGCGACAGTAAAAAATATTATTTTGACAAATTCACTATAGAAAAGGCAATCCTTGGCGTATTTAAAATTTGCGACAGTAAAAAATATTATTTTGACAAATTCACTATAGAAAAGGCAATTATCGATATATTTAAAATTTGCGACAGTAAAAAATTATTTTTTGACAAATTCACTATAGAAAAGGCAATCCTCGACGAATTTAAAATTTGCGACCGTACAAAATTGTTTTTTGACAAATTCACTCTAGAAAAGGCAATCCTCGGCGTATTTAAAATTTGCGACAGTAAAAAATATTATTTTGACAAATTCACTAAAGAAAAGGCAATCCTCGGCGTATTTAAAATTTGCGACAGTAAAAAATTATTTTTTGATATATTTACTATAGAAAAGGCAATACTCGGCCTGTTTAAAATTTGCGACACTAAAAAACTATTTTTTGAAAAATTTACTATAGAAAAGGCAATCCTCGGAGTATTAAAAATTTGCGACAGTAAAAAATATTATTTTGACAAATTTACTATATAAAAGGCAATCCTCCGCGTATTTAAAATTTGCGACAGAAAAAAATTATTTTTTTGAAAAATTTACTATAGAAAAGGCAATCCTCGGCGTAGTTAAAATTTGCGACAGCAAAAAATAATTTTTTGAAAAATTCAATATAGAAAATTAAATCCTCCGTATATTTAAAATTTGCGACAGTAAAAAACTATTTTTTGACAAATTCACTATAGAAAAGGCAATACTAGGCGTGTTTAAAATTTTCGACAGTAAAAATTTATTTTTTGACAAATTCACTATAGAAAAGGCAATCCTCGGCGTATTTCAAATTTGCGACATTAAAAAATTATTTATTGATAAATTTACTATAGAAAAGGCAATACTAGGCGTGTTTAAAATTTTCGACAGTAAAAATTAATTTTTTGACAAATTCACTATAGAAAAGGCAATCCTCGGCTTATTTAAAATTTGCGACACTAAAAAACTATTTTTTGAAAAATTTACTATAGAAAAGGCAATCCTCGGTATATTTAAAATTTGCGACATTAAAAAATTATTTTTGGACAAATTCACTATAGAAAAGGCAATCCTCGGCGTATTTAAAATTTGCGACAGTAAAAAATATTATTTTGACAAATTCACTAAAAAAAAGGCAATCCTCGGCGTATTTAAAATTTGCGACAGTAAAAAATTATTTTTTGACAAATTCACTATAGAAAAGGCAATCCTCGGCGTATTTAAAATTTTCGACAGTAAAAAATTTTTTTTTGACAAATTCACTATAGAAAAGGCAATCCTCGGCGTATTTAAAATTTGCGACAGTAAAAAATATTATTTTGACAAATTCACTAAAGAAAAGGCAATCCTCGGCGTATTTAAAATTTGCGACAATAAAAAATATTATTTTGACAAATTCACTAAAGAAAAGGCAATCCTCGGCGTATTTAAAATTTGCGACAGTAAAAAATTATTTTTTGATAAATTTACTATAGAAAAGGCAATACTCGGCGTGTTTAAAATTTGCGACAGTAAAAATTTATTTTTTGACAAATTCACTATAGAAAAGGCAATCCTCGGCGTATTTAAAATTTGCGACACTAAAAAACTATTTTTTGAAAAATTTACTATAGAAAAGGCAATCCTCGGTATATTTAAAATTTGCGACATTAAAAAATTATTTTTTGACAAATTCACTATAGAAAAGGCAATCCTCGACGAATTTAAAATTTGCGACCGTAAAAAATTATTTTTTGACAAATTCACTATAGAAAAGGCAATCCTCGTCGTATTTAAAATTTGCGACAGTAAAAAATATTATTTTGACAAATTCACTAAAGAAAAGGCAATCCCCGGCGTATTTAAAATTTGCGACAGTAAAAAATTATTTTTTGATAAATTTACTATAGAAAAGGCAATACTCGGCGTGTTTAAAATTTTCGACAGTAAAAAATTATTTTTTGACAAATTCACTATAGAAAATGCAATCCTCGGCGTATTTAAAATTTGCGACAGTAAAAAATATTATTTTGACCAATTCACTATAGAAAAGGCATCCTCGGCGTATTTAAAATTTGCGACACTAAAAAACTATTTTTTGAAAAATTTACTATAGAAAAGGCAATCCTCGGTATATTTAAAATTTGCGACATTAAAAAATTATTTTTTGACAAATTCACTATAGAAAAGCAAATCCTCGACGAATTTAAAATTTGCGACCGTAAAAAATTATTTTTTGACAAATTCACTATAGAAAAGGCAATCCTCGGCGTATTTAAAATTTGCGACAGTAAAAAATATTATTTTGACAAATTCACTAAAGAAAAGGCAATCCTCGGCGTATTTAAAATTTGCGACAATAAAAAATATTATTTTGACAAATTCACTATAGAAAAGGCAATCCTCGGTATGTTTAAAATTTGCGACAGTAAAAAATTATTTTTTGACAAATTCACTATAGAAAAGGAAATCCTCGGCGTATTTAAAATTTGCGACCGTAAAAAATTATTTTTTGACAAATTCACTATAGAAAAGGCAATCCTCGGCGTATTTAAAGTTTGCGACAGTAAAAAATATTATTTTGACAAATTCACTAAAGAAAAGGCAATCCTCGGCGTATTTAAAATTAGCGACAGTAAAAAACTATTTTTTGATAAATTTACTATAGAAAAGGCAATACTCGGCGTGTTTAAAATTTGCGACAGTAAAAATTTATTTTTTGACAAATTCACTATAGAAAAGGCAATCCTCGGCGTATTTAAAATTTGCGACACTAAAAAACTATTTTTTGAAAAATTTACTATAGAAAAGGCAATCCTCGGTATATTTAAAATTTGCGACATTACAAAATTATTTTTTGACAAATTCACTATAGAAAAGGCAATCCTCGACGAATTTAAAATTTGCGACCGTAAAAAATTATTTTTTGACAAATTCACTATAGAAAAGGCAATCCTCGGCGTATTTAAATTTGCGACAGTAAAAAATATTATTTTGACAAATTCACTAAAGAAAAGGCAATCCTCGGCGTATTTAAAATTTGCGAAAATAAACAATATTATTTTGACAAATTCACTATAGAAAAGGCAATCCTCGGTATGTTTATAATTTGCGACAGTAAAAAATTATTTTTTGACAAATTCACTATAGAAAAGGCAATCCTCGGCGTATTTAAAATTTTCGACAGTAAAAAATTATTTTTTTACAAATTCACTATAGAAAAGGCAATCCTCGGCGTATTTAAAATTTGCGACAGTAAAAAATATTATTTTGACAAATTCACTAAAGAAAAGGCAATCCTCGCCGTATTTAAAATTTGCGACAATAAAAAATATTATTTTGACAAATTCACTATAGAAAAGGCAATCCTCGGTATGTTTAAAATTTGTGACAGTAAAAAATTATTTTTTGACAAATTCACTATAGAAAAGGCAATCCTCGGCGTATTTAAAATTTGCGACCGTAAAAAATTATTTTTGGACAAATTCACTATAGAAAAGGCAATCCTCGGCGTATTTAAAATTTGCGACTGTAAAAAATATTATTTTGACAAATTCACTAAAGAAAAGGCAATCCTCGGCGTATTTCAAATTTGCGACATTAAAAAATTATTTTTTGATAAATTTACTATAGAAAAGGCAATACTAGGCGTGTTTAAAATTTTCGACAGTAAAAAATTATTTTTTGACAAATTCACTATAGAAAATGCAATCCTCGGCGTATTTAAAATTTGCGACAGAAAAAAATTATTTTTTTGAAAAATTTACTATAGAAAAGGCAATCCTCGGCGTAGTTAAAATTTGCGACAGCAAAAAATAATTTTTTGAAAAATTCACTATAGAAAATTAAATCCTCCGTATATTTAAAATTTGCGACAGTAAAAAACTATTTTTTGACAAATTCACTATAGAAAAGGCAATCCTCGGCGCATTTAAAATTTGCGACAGTAAAAAATATTTTTTTGACCAATTCACTATAGAAAAGGCAATACTCGGCGTATTTAAAATTTGCGACACTAAAAAACTATTTTTTGAAAAATTCACTATAGAAAAGGCAATCCTCGGTATGTTTAAAATTTGCGACAGGAAAAAATTATTTTTTACAAATTCACTACAGAAAAGGCAATCCTCGGCGTATTTAAAATTTGCGACCGTAAAAAATTATTTTTTGACAAATTCACTATAGAAAAGGCAATCCTCGGCGTATTTAAAATTTGCGACAGTAAAAAATATTATTTTGACAAATTCACTAAAGAAAAGGCAATCCTCGGCGTATTTAAAATTTGCGACAGTAAAAAATTATTTATTGATAAATTTACTATAGAAAAGGCAATACTCGGCGTGTTTAAAATTTTCGACAGTAAAAAATTATTTTTTGACAAATTCACTATAGAAAATGCAATCCTCGGCGTATTTAAAATTTTCGACAGTAAAAAATTATTTTTTGACAAATTCGCTATAGAAAAGGCAATCATCGGTATACTTAAAATTTGCCACTGTAAAAATTTATTTTTTGACAAATTCACTATAGAAAAGGCAATCCTCGGAGTATTAAAAATTTGCGACTGTAAAAAATATTATTTTGACAAATTTACTATAGAAAAGGCAATCCTCCGCGTATTTAAAATTTGCGACAGAAAAAAATTATTTTTTTGAAAAATTTACTATAGAAAACGCAATCCTCGGCGTAGTTAAAATTTGCGACAGCAAAAAATAATTTTTTGAAAAATTCACTATAGAAAATTAAATCCTCCGTATATTTAAAATTTGCGACAGTAAAAAACTATTTTTTGACAAATTCACTATAGAAAAGGCAATCCTCGGCGCATTTAAAATTTGCGACAGTAAAAAATATTATTTTGACCAATTCACTATAGAAAAGGCAATCCTCGGCGTATTTAAAATTTGCGACACTAAAAAACTATTTTTTGAAAAATTTACTATAGAAAAGCAATCCTCGGTATATTTAAAATTTGCGACATTAAAAAATTATTTTTTGACAAATTCACTATAGAAAAGGCAATCCTCGACGAATTTAAAATTTGCGACCGTAAAAAATTATTTTTTGACAATTTCACTATAGAAAAGGCAATCCTCGGCGTATTTAAAATTTGCGACAGTATAAAATATTATTTTGACAAATTCACTAAAAAAAAGGCAATCCTCGGCGTATTTAAAATTTGCGACAATAAAAAATATTATTTTGACAAATTCACTATAGAAAAGGCAATCCTCGGTATGTTTAAAATTTGCGACAGTAAAAAATTATTTTTTGACAAATTCACTATAGAAAAGGCAATCCTCGGCGTATTTAAAATTTTCGACAGTAAAAAATTATTTTTTGACAAATTCACTATAGAAAAGGCAATCCTCGGCGTATTTAAAATTTGCGACAGTAAAAAATATTATTTTGACAAATTCACTAAAAAAAAGGCAATCCTCGGCGTATTTAAAATTTGCGACAATAAAAAATATTATTTTGACAAATTCACTATAGAAAAGGCAATCCTCGGTATGTTTAAAATTTGCGACAGTAAAAAATTATTTTTTGACAAATTCACTATAGAAAAGGCAATCCTCGGCGTATTTAAAATTTGCGACCGTAAAAAATTATTTTTGGACAAATTCACTATAGAAAAGGCAATCCTCGGCGTATTTAAAATTTGCGACTGTAAAAAATATTATTTTGACAAATTCACTATAGAAAAGGCAATCCTTGGCGTATTTAAAATTTGCGACAGTAAAAAATATTATTTTGACAAATTCACTATAGAAAAGGCAATCCTTGGCGTATTTAAAATTTGCGACAGTAAAAAATATTATTTTGACAAATTCACTATAGAAAAGGCAATTATCGATATATTTAAAATTTGCGACAGTAAAAAATTATTTTTTGACAAATTCACTATAGAAAAGGCAATCCTCGACGAATTTAAAATTTGCGACCGTACAAAATTATTTTTTGACAAATTCACTATAGAAAAGGCAATCCTCGGCGTATTTAAAATTTGCGACAGTAAAAAATATTATTTTGACAAATTCACTAAAGAAAAGGCAATCCTCGGCGTATTTAAAATTTGCGACAGTAAAAAATTATTTTTTGATAAATTTACTATAGAAAAGGCAATACTCGGCCTGTTTAAAATTTGCGACACTAAAAAACTATTTTTTGAAAAATTTACTATAGAAAAGGCAATCCTCGGAGTATTAAAAATTTGCGACAGTAAAAAATATTATTTTGACAAATTCACTATAGAAAAGGCAATCCTTGGCGTATTTAAAATTTGCGACAGTAAAAAATATTATTTTGACAAATTCACTATAGAAAAGGCAATTATCGATATATTTAAAATTTGCGACAGTAAAAAATTATTTTTTGACAAATTCACTATAGAAAAGGCAATCCTCGACGAATTTAAAATTTGCGACCGTACAAAATTATTTTTTGACAAATTCACTATAGAAAAGGCAATCCTCGGCGTATTTAAAATTTGCGACAATAAAAAATATTATTTTGACAAATTCACTATAGAAAAGGCAATCCTCGGTATGTTTAAAATTTGCGACAGTAAAAAATTATTTTTTGACAAATTCACTATAGAAAAGGCAATCCTCGGCGTATTTAAAATTTGCGACCGTAAAAAATTATTTTTGGACAAATTCACTATAGAAAAGGCAATCCTCGGCGTATTTAAAATTTGCGACAATAAAAAATATTATTTTGACAAATTCACTATAGAAAAGGCAATCCTCGGTATGTTTAAAATTTGCGACAGTAAAAATTTATTTTTTGACAAATTCACTATAGAAAAGGCAATCCTCGGCGTATTTAAAATTTGCGACACTAAAAAACTATTTTTTGAAAAATTTACTATAGAAAAGGCAATCCTCGGTATATTTAAAATTTGCGACATTACAAAATTATTTTTTGACAAATTCACTATAGAAAAGGCAATCCTCGACGAATTTAAAATTTGCGACCGTAAGAAATTATTTTTTGACAAATTCACTATAGAAAAGGCAATCCTCGGCGTATTTAAATTTGCGACAGTAAAAAATATTATTTTGACAAATTCACTAAAGAAAAGGCAATCCTCGGCGTATTTAAAATTTGCGAAAATAAACAATATTATTTTGACAAATTCACTATAGAAAAGGCAATCCTCGGTATGTTTATAATTTGCGACAGTAAAAAATTATTTTTTGACAAATTCACTATAGAAAAGGCAATCCTCGGCGTATTTAAAATTTTCGACAGTAAAAAATTATTTTTTTACAAATTCACTATAGAAAAGGCAATCCTCGGCGTATTTAAAATTTGCGACAGTAAAAAATATTATTTTGACAAATTCACTAAAGAAAAGGCAATCCTCGCCGTATTTAAAATTTGCGACAATAAAAAATATTATTTTGACAAATTCACTATAGAAAAGGCAATCCTCGGTATGTTTAAAATTTGTGACAGTAAAAAATTATTTTTTGACAAATTCACTATAGAAAAGGCAATCCTCGGCGTATTTAAAATTTGCGACCGTAAAAAATTATTTTTGGACAAATTCACTATAGAAAAGGCAATCCTCGGCGTATTTAAAATTTGCGACTGTAAAAAATATTATTTTGACAAATTCACTAAAGAAAAGGCAATCCTCGGCGTATTTCAAATTTGCGACATTAAAAAATTATTTTTTGATAAATTTACTATAGAAAAGGCAATACTAGGCGTGTTTAAAATTTTCGACAGTAAAAAATTATTTTTTGACAAATTCACTATAGAAAATGCAATCCTCGGCGTATTTAAAATTTGCGACAGAAAAAAATTATTTTTTTGAAAAATTTACTATAGAAAAGGCAATCCTCGGCGTAGTTAAAATTTGCGACAGCAAAAAATAATTTTTTGAAAAATTCACTATAGAAAATTAAATCCTCCGTATATTTAAAATTTGCGACAGTAAAAAACTATTTTTTGACAAATTCACTATAGAAAAGGCAATCCTCGGCGCATTTAAAATTTGCGACAGTAAAAAATATTTTTTTGACCAATTCACTATAGAAAAGGCAATACTCGGCGTATTTAAAATTTGCGACACTAAAAAACTATTTTTTGAAAAATTCACTATAGAAAAGGCAATCCTCGGTATGTTTAAAATTTGCGACAGGAAAAAATTATTTTTTACAAATTCACTACAGAAAAGGCAATCCTCGGCGTATTTAAAATTTGCGACCGTAAAAAATTATTTTTTGACAAATTCACTACAGAAAAGGCAATCCTCGGCGTATTTAAAATTTGCGACAGTAAAAAATATTATTTTGACAAATTCACTAAAGAAAAGGCAATCCTCGGCGTATTTAAAATTTGCGACAGTAAAAAATTATTTATTGATAAATTTACTATAGAAAAGGCAATACTCGGCGTGTTTAAAATTTTCGACAGTAAAAAATTATTTTTTGACAAATTCACTATAGAAAATGCAATCCTCGGCGTATTTAAAATTTTCGACAGTAAAAAATTATTTTTTGACAAATTCGCTATAGAAAAGGCAATCATCGGTATACTTAAAATTTGCCACTGTAAAAATTTATTTTTTGACAAATTCACTATAGAAAAGGCAATCCTCGGAGTATTAAAAATTTGCGACTGTAAAAAATTTTATTTTGACAAATTTACTATAGAAAAGGCAATCCTCCGCGTATTTAAAATTTGCGACAGAAAAAAATTATTTTTTTGAAAAATTTACTATAGAAAACGCAATCCTCGGCGTAGTTAAAATTTGGCGACAGCAAAAAATAATTTTTTGAAAAATTCACTATAGAAAATTAAATCCTCCGTAAATTTAATATTTGCGACAGTAAAAAACTATTTTTTGACAAATTCACTATAGAAAAGGCAATCCTCGGCGCATTTAAAATTTGCGACAGTAAAAAATATTATTTTGACCAATTCACTATAGAAAAGGCAAACCTCGGCGTAGTTAAAATTTGCGACACTAAAAAACCATTTTTTGAAAAATTTACTATAGAAAAGGCAATCCTCGGTATATTTAAAATTTGCGACATTAAAAAATTATTTTTTGACAAATTAACTATAGAAAAGGCAATCCTCGACGAATTTAAAATTTGCGACCGTAAAAAATTATTTTTTTACAAATTCAGTATAGAAAAGGCAATCCTCGGCGTATTTAAAATTTGCGACAGTAAAAAATATTATTTTGACAAATTCACTAAAGAAAAGGCAATCCTCGGCGTATTTAAAATTTGCGACAATAAAAAATATTATTTTGACAAATTCACTATAGAAAAGGCAATCCTCGGTATGTTTAAAACTTGCGACAGTAAAAAATTATTTTTTGACAAATTCACTATAGAAAAGGCAATCCTCGGCGTATTTAAAATTTTCGACAGTAAAAAATTATTTTTTGACAAATTCACTATAGAAAAGGCAATCCTCGGCGTATTTAAAATTTGCGACAGTAAAAAATATTATTTTGACAAATTCACTAAAGAAAAGGCAATCCTCCACGTATTTAAAATTTGCGACAATAAAAAATATTATTTTGACAAATTCACTATAGAAAAGGCAATCCTCGGTATGTTTAAAATTTGCGACAGTAAAAAATTATTTTTTGACAAATTCACTATAGAAAAGGCAATCCTCGGCGTATTTAAAATTTGCGACCGTAAAAAATTATTTTTGGACAAATTCACTATAGAAAAGGCAATCCTCGGCGTATTTAAAATTTGCGACTATAAAAAATATTATTTTGACAAATTCACTAAAGAAAAGGCAATCCTCGGCGTATTTCAAATTTGCGACATTAAAAAATTATTTTTTGATAAATTTACTATAGAAAAGGCAATACTAGGCGTGTTTAAAATTTTCGACAGTAAAAATTTATTTTTTGACAAATTCACTATAGAAAATGCAATCCTCGGCGTATTTAAAATTTGCGACACTAAAAAACTATTTTTTGAAAAATTTACTATAGAAAAGGCAATCCTCGGTATATTTAAAATTTGCGACATTAAAAAATTATTTTTTGACAAATTCACTATAGAAAAGGCAATCCTCGGCGTATTTAAAATTTTCGACCGTAAAAAATTATTTTTGGACAAATTCACTATAGAAAAGGCAATCCTCGGCGTATTTAAAATTTGCGACAGTAAAAAATATTATTTTGACAAATTCACTAAAAAAAAGGCAATCCTCGGCGTATTTAAAATTTGCGACAGTAAAAAATTATTTTTTGACAAATGCACTATAGAAAAGGCAATCCTCGGCGTATTTAAAATTTTCGACAGTAAAAATTTTTTTTTGACAAATTCACTATAGAAAAGGCAATCCTCGGCGTATTTAAAATTTGCGACAGTAAAAAATATTATTTTGACAAATTCACTAAAGAAAAGGCAATCCTCGGCGTATTTAAAATTTGCGACAATAAAAAATATTATTTTGACAAATTCACTAAAGAAAAGGCAATCCTCGGCGAATTTAAAATTTGCGACAGTAAAAAATTATTTTTTGATAAATTTACTATAGAAAAGGCAATACTCGGCGCGTTTAAAATTTGCGACAGTAAAAATTTATTTTTTGACAAATTCACTATAGAAAAGGCAATCCTCGGCGTATTTAAAATTTGCGACACTAAAAAACTATTTTGTGAAAAATTTACTATAGAAAAGGCAATCCTCGGTATATTTAAAATTTGCGACATTAAAAA
This sequence comes from Dioctria rufipes, assembly GCA_963924295.1. NCBI lineage: Eukaryota > Metazoa > Arthropoda > Insecta > Diptera > Asilidae > Dioctria > Dioctria rufipes. The sequence continues at coordinate 85,774 of CAWUPM010000936.1, forward strand.
ATTATTTTTTGACAAATTCACTATAGAAAAGGCAATCCTCGACGAATTTAAAATTTGCGACCGTAAAAAATGATTTTTTGACAAATTCACTATAGAAAAGGCAATCCTCGGCGTATTTAAAATTTGCGACAGTAAAAAATATTATTTTGACAAATTCATTAAAGAAAAGGCAATCCTCGGCGTATTTAAAATTTGCGACAGTAAAAAATTATTTTTTGATAAATTTACTATAGAAAAGGCAATACTCGGCGTGTTTAAAATTTTCGACAGTAAAAAATTATTTTTTGACAAATTCACTATAGAAAATGCAATCCTCGGCGTATTTAAAATTTGCGACAGTAAAAAATATTATTTTGACCAATTCACTATAGAAAAGGCAATCCTCGGCGTATTTAAAATTTGCGACACTAAAAAACTATTTTTTGAAAAATTTACTATAGAAAAGGCAATCCTCGGTATATTTAAAATTTGCGACATTAAAAAATTATTTTTTGACAAATTCACTATAGAAAAGGAAATCCTCGACGAATTTAAAATTTGCGACCGTAAAAAATTATTTTTTGACAAATTCACTATAGAAAATGCAATCCTCGGCGTATTTCAAATTTGCGACATTAAAAAATTATTTTTTGATAAATTTACTATAGAAAAGGCAATACTAGGCGTGTTTAAAATTTTCGACAGTAAAAATTTATTTTTTGACAAATTCACTATAGAAAAGGCAATCCTCGGCGTATTTAAAATTTGCGACACTAAAAAACTATTTTTTGAAAAATTTACTATAGAAAAGGCAATCCTCGGTATATTTAAAATTTGCGACATTAAAAAATTATTTTTTGACAAATTCACTATAGAAAAGGCAATCCTCGGCGTATTTAAAATTTGCGACAGTAAAAAATTATTTTTGGACAAATTCACTATAGAAAAGGCAATCCTCGGCGTATTTAAAATTTGCGACAGTAAAAAATATTATTTTGACAAATTTACTAAAGAAAAGGCAATCCTCGGCGTATTTAAAATTTGCGACAATAAAAAATATTATTTTGACAAATTCACTAAAGAAAGGGCAATCCTCGGCGTATTTAAAATTTGCGACAGTAAAAAATTATTTGTTGATAAATTTACTATAGAAAAGGCAATACTCGGCGTGTTTAAAATTTGCGACAGTAAAAATTTATTTTTTGACAAATTCACTATAGAAAAGGCAATCCTCGGCGTATTTAAAATTTGCGACACTAAAAAACTATTTTTTGAAAAATTTACTATAGAAAAGGCAATCCTCGGTATATTTAAAATTTGCGACATTAAAAAATTATTTTTTGACAAATTCACTATAGAAAAGGCAATCCTCGGCGTATTTAAAATTTGCGACAGTAAAAAATTATTTTTTGATAAATTTACTATAGAAAAGGCAATACTCGGCGTGTTTAAAATTTGCGACAGTAAAAATTTATTTTTTGACAAATTCACTATAGAAAAGGCAATCCTCGGCGTATTTAAAATTTGCGACACTAAAAAACTATTTTTTGAAAAATTTACTATAGAAAAGGCAATCCTCGGTATATTTAAAATTTGCGACAGTAAAAAATTATTTTTTGACAAATTCACTATAGAAAAGGCAATCCTCGGCGTATTTAAAATTTTCGACAGTAAAAAATTTTTTTTTGACAAATTCACTATAGAAAAGGCAATCCTCGGCGTATTTAAAATTTGCGACAGTAAAAAATATTATTTTGACAAATTCACTAAAGAAAAGGCAATCCTCGGCGTACTTAAAATTTGCGACAATAAAAAATATTATTTTGACAAATTCACTAAAGAAAGGGCAATCCTCGGCGTATTTAAAATTTGCGACAGTAAAAAATTATTTTTTGATAAATTTACTATAGAAAAGGCAATCCTCGGCGTATTTAAAATTTGCGACCGTAAAAAATTATTTTTGGACAAATTCACTATAGAAAAGGCAATCCTCGGCGTATTTAAAATTTGCGACCGTAAAAAATTATTTTTGGACAAATTCACTATAGAAAAGGCAATCCTCGGCGTATTTAAAATTTGCGACAGTAAAAAATATTATTTTGACAAATTCACTAAAGAAAAGGCAATCCTCGGCGTATTTAAAATTTGCGACAATAAAAAATATTATTTTGACAAATTCACTAAAGAAAGGGCAATCCTCGGCGTATTTAAAATTTGCGACAGTAAAAAATATTTTTTGATAAATTTACTATAGAAAAGGCAATACTCGGCGTATTTAAAATTTGCGACCGTAAAAAATTATTTTTGGACAAATTCACTACAGAAAAGGCAATCCTCGGCGTATTTAAAATTTGCGACAGTAAAAAATATTATTTTGACAAATTCACTAAAGAAAAGGCAATCCTCGGCGTATTTAAAATTTGCGACAATAAAAAATATTATTTTGACAAATTCACTAAAGAAAGGGCAATCCTCGGCGTATTTAAAATTTGCGACACTAAAAAACTATTTTTTGAAAAATTTACTATAGAAAAGGCAATCCTCGGAATATTTAAAATTTGCTACAGTAAAAAATTATTTTTTGACAAATTCACTATAGAAAAGGCAATCCTCGGCGTATTTAAAATTTGCGACCGTAAAAAATGATTTTTGGACAAATTCACTATTGAAAAGGCAATCCTCGGCGTATTTAAAATTTGCGACAGTAAAAAATATTATTTTGACAAATTCACTAAAGAAAAGGCAATCCTCGGCGTATTTAAAATTTGCGACAATAAAAAATATTATTTTGACAAATTCACTAAAGAAAGGGCAATCCTCGGCGTATTTAAAATTTGCGACAGTAAAAAATTATTTTTTGATAAATTTACTATAGAAAAGGCAATACTCGGCGTGTTTAAAATTTGCGACAGTAAAAATTTATTTTTTGACAAATTCACTATAGAAAAGGCAATCCTCGGCGTATTTAAAATTTACGACACTAAAAAACTATTTTTTGAAAAATTTACTATAGAAAAGGCAATCCTCGGTATATTTAAAATTTGCGACATTAAAAAATTATTTTTTGACAAATTCACTATAGAAAAGGCAATCCTCGGCGTATTTAAAATTTGCGACAGTAAAAAATTATTTTTTGATAAATTTACTATAGAAAAGGCAATACTCGGCGTGTTTAAAATTTGCGACAGTAAAAATTTATTTTTTGACAAATTCACTATAGAAAAGGCAATCCTCGGCGTATTTAAAATTTGCGACACTAAAAAACTATTTTTTGAAAAATTTACTATAGAAAAGGCAATCCTCGGTATATTTAAAATTTGCGACAGTAAAAAATTATTTTTTGACAAATTCACTATAGAAAAGGCAATCCTTGGCGTATTTAAAATTTTCGACAGTAAAAAATTTTTTTTTGACAAATTCACTATAGAAAAGGCAATCCTCGGCGTATTTAAAATTTGCGACAGTAAAAAATATTATTTTGACAAATTCACTAAAGAAAAGGCAATCCTCGGCGTATTTAAAATTTGCGACAATAAAAAATATTATTTTGACAAATTCACTAAAGAAAAGGCAATCCTCGGCGTATTTAAAATTTGCGACAATAAAAAATATTATTTTGACAAATTCACTAAAGAAAGGGCAATCCTCGGCGTATTTAAAATTTGCGACACTAAAAAACTATTTTTTGAAAAATTTACTATAGAAAAGGCAATCCTCGGTATATTTAAAATTTGCTACAGTAAAAAATTATTTTTTGACAAATTCACTATAGAAATGGCAATCCTCGGAGTATTTAAAATTTGCGACCGTAAAAAATTATTTTTGGACAAATTCACTATAGAAAAGGCAATCCTCGGCGTATTTAAAATTTGCGACAGTAAAAAATATTATTTTGACAAATTCACTAAAGAAAAGGCAATCCTCGGCGTATTTAAAATTTGCGACAGTAAAAAATTATTTTTTGATAAATTTACTATAGAAAAGGCAATCCTCGGTATATTTAAAATTTGCTACAGTAAAAAATTATTTTTTGACAAATTCACTATAGAAAAGGCAATCCTCGGCGTATTTAAAATTTGCGACCGTAAAAACTTATTTTTGGACAAATTCACTATAGAAAAGGCAATCCTCGGCGTATTTAAAATTTGCGACAGTAAAAATATTATTTTGACAAATTCACTAAAGAAAAGGCAATCCTCGGCGTATTTAAAATTTGCGACAGTAAAAAATTATTTTTTGATAAATTTACTATAGAAAAGGCAATACTCGGCGTGTTTAAAATTTGCGACAGTAAAAATTTATTTTTTGACAAATTCACTATAGAAAAGGCAATCCTCGGCGTATTTAAAATTTGCGACACTAAAAAACTATTTTTTGAAAAATTTACTATAGAAAAGGCAATCCTCGGAATATTTAAAATTTGCTACAGTAAAAAATTATTTTTTGACAAATTCACTATAGAAAAGGCAATCCTCGGCGTATTTAAAATTTGCGACCGTAAAAAATGATTTTTGGACAAATTCACTATTGAAAAGGCAATCCTCGGCGTATTTAAAATTTGCGACAGTAAAAAATATTATTTTGACAAATTCACTAAAGAAAAGGCAATCCTCGGCGTATTTAAAATTTGCGACAATAAAAAATATTATTTTGACAAATTCACTAAAGAAAGGGCAATCCTCGGCGTATTTAAAATTTGCGACACTAAAAAACTATTTTTTGAAAAATTTACTATAGAAAAGGCAATCCTCGGTATATTTAAAATTTGCTACAGTAAAAAATTATTTTTTGACAAATTCACTATAGAAAAGGCAATCCTCGGCGTATTTAAAATTTGCGACCGTAAAAACTTATTTTTGGACAAATTCACTATAGAAAAGGCAATCCTCGGCGTATTTAAAATTTGCGACAGTAAAAAATATTATTTTGACAAATTCACTAAAGAAAAGGCAATCCTCGGCGTATTTAAAATTTGCGACAGTAAAAAATTATTTTTTGATAAATTTACTATAGAAAAGGCAATACTCGGCGTGTTTAAAATTTGCGACAGTAAAAATTTATTTTTTGACAAATTCACTATAGAAAAGGCAATCCTCGGCGTATTTAAAATTTGCGACACTAAAAAACTATTTTTTGAAAAATTTACTATAGAAAAGGCAATCCTCGGTATATTTAAAATTTGCGACAGTAAAAAATTATTTTTTGACAAATTCACTATAGAAAAGGCAATCCTCGGCGTATTTAAAATTTTCGACAGTAAAAAATTTTTTTTTGACAAATTCACTATAGAAAAGGCAATCCTCGGCGTATTTAAAATTTGCGACAGTAAAAAATATTATTTTGACAAATTCACTAAAGAAAAGGCAATCCTCGGCGTATTTAAAATTTGCGACAATAAAAAATATTATTTTGACAAATTCACTAAAGAAAGGGCAATCCTCGGCGTATTTAAAATTTGCGACAGTAAAAAATTATTTTTAGATAAATTTACTATAGAAAAGGCAATCCTCGGCGTATTTAAAATTTGCGACCGTAAAAAATTATTTTTGGACAAATTCACTATAGAAAAGGCAATCCTCGGCGTATTTAAAATTTGCGACCGTAAAAAATTATTTTTGGACAAATTCACTATAGAAAAGGCAATCCTCGGCGTATTTAAAATTTGCGACAGTAAAAAATATTATTTTGACAAATTCACTAAAGAAAAGGCAATCCTCGGGGTATTTAAAATTTGCGACAATAAAAAATATTATTTTGACAAATTCACTAAAGAAAGGGCAATCCTCGGCGTATTTAAAATTTGCGACAGTAAAAAATTATTTTTTGATAAATTTACTATAGAAAAGGCAATACTCGGGGTATTTAAAATTTGCGACCGTAAAAAATTATTTTTGGACAAATTCACTATAGAAAAGGCAATCCTCGGCGTATTTAAAATTTGCGACAGTAAAAAATATTATTTTGACAAATTCACTAAAGAAAAGGCAATCCTCGGCGTATTTAAAATTTGCGACAATAAAAAATATTATTTTGACAAATTCACTAAAGAAAGGGCAATCCTCGGCGTATTTAAAATTTGCGACACTAAAAAACTATTTTTTGAAAAATTTACTATAGAAAAGGCAATCCTCGGTATATTTAAAATTTGCTACAGTAAAAAATTATTTTTTGACAAATTCACTATAGAAAAGGCAATCCTCGGCGTATTTAAAATTTGCGACCGTAAAAAATTATTTTTGGACAAATTCACTATAGAAAAGGCAATCCTCGGCGTATTTAAAATTTGCCACAGTAAAAAATATTATTTTGACAAATTCACTAAAGAAAAGGCAATCCTCGGCGTATTTAAAATTTGCGACAATAAAAAATATTATTTTGACAAATTCACTAAAGAAAGGGCAATCCTCGGCGTATTTAAAATTTGCGACAGTAAAAAATTAATTTTCGATAAATTTACTATAGAAAAGGCAATACTCGGCGTGTTTAAAATTTGCGACAGTAAAAATTTATTTTTTGACAAATTCACTATAGAAAAGGCAATCCTCGGCGTATTTAAAATTTGCGACACTAAAAAACTATTTTTTGAAAAATTTACTATAGAAAAGGCAATCCTCGGTATATTTAAAATTTGCGACATTAAAAAATTATTTTTTGACAAATTCACTATAGAAAAGGCAATCCTCGGCGTATTTAAAATTTGCGACAGTAAAAAATATTATTTTGACAAATTCACTAAAGAAAGGGCAATCCTCGGCGTATTTAAAATTTGCGACACTAAAAAACTATTTTTTGAAAAATTTACTATAGAAAAGGCAATCCTCGGTATATTTAAAATTTGCTACAGTAAAAAATTATTTTTGACAAATTCACTATAGAAAAGGCAATCCTCGGCGTATTTAAAATTTGCGACCGTAAAAAATTATTTTTGGACAAATTCACTATAGAAAAGGCAATCCTCGGCGTATTTAAAATTTGCGACAGTAAAAAATATTATTTTGACAAATTCACTAAAGAAAAGGCAATCCTCGGCGTATTTAAAATTTGCGACAATAAAAAATATTATTTTGACAAATTCACTAAAGAAAGGGCAATCCTCGGCGTATTTAAAATTTGCGACACTAAAAAACTATTTTTTGAAAAATTTACTATAGAAAAGGCAATCCTCGGTATATTTAAAATTTGCTACAGTAAAAAATTATTTTTTGACAAATTCACTATAGAAAAGGCAATCCTCGGCGTATTTAAAATTTGCGACCGTAAAAAATTATTTTTGGACAAATTCACTATAGAAAAGGCAATCCTCGGCGTATTTAAAATTTGCGACAGTAAAAAATATTATTTTGACAAATTCAACTAAAGAAAAGGCAATCCTCGGCGTATTTAAAATTTGCGACAATAAAAAATATTATTTTGACAAATTCACTAAAGAAAGGGCAATCCTCGGCGTATTTAAAATTTGCGACAGTAAAAAATTATTTTTTGATAAATTTACTATAGAAAAGGCAATACTCGGCGTGTTTAAAATTTGCGACAGTAAAAACTTATTTTTTTGACAAATTCACTATAGAAAAGGCAATCCTCGGCGTATTTAAAATTTGCGACACTAAAAAACTATTTTTTGAAAAATTTACTATAGAAAAGGCAATCCTCGGTATATTTAAAATT
>CAWUPM010000938.1:0-40531 GCA_963924295.1 Dioctria rufipes
ATAGTGAATTTGTCAAAATAATATTTTTTACTGTCGCAAATTTTAAATACGCCGAGGATTGCCTTCTCTATAGTGAATTTGTCAAAAAATAAATTTTTACTGTAGCAAATTTTAAATACGCCGAGGATTGCCTTTTCTATAGTAAATTTTTCAAAAAATAATTTTTTACTGTCGCAAATTTTAAATACGCCGAGGATTGCCTTTTCTATAGTAAATTTTTCAAAAAATAATGTTTTACTGTCGCAAATTTTAAATACGTCGAGGATTGCCTTTTCTATAGTAAATTTCTCAAAAAACTTTTTTTTACGGTCGCAAATTTTTAATACGCCGAGGATTGCTTTTTCTATAGTGAATTTGTCAAAAAATAATTTTTTACTGTCGCAAATTTTAAATACGCCGAGGATTGCCTTTTCTATAGTAAATTTTTCAAAAAATAATTTTTTACTGTCGCAAATTTTAAATACGCCGAGGATTTCCTTTTCTATAGTAAATTTTTCAAAAAATTATTTTTTACTGTCGCAAATTTTAAATACGCCGAGGATTGCCTTTTCTATAGTAAATTTTTCAAGAAATTATTTTTCACGGTCGCAAATATTAAATACTCCCGAGGATTGCCTTTCCTATAGTGAATTTGTCAAAATAAAATTTTTTATTGTCGCAAATTTTAAATACACCGAGGATTGCATTTTCTATAGTGAATTTGTCAAAAAATAATTTTTTACTGTCGAAAATTTTAAACACGCCGAGTATTGCCTTTTCTATAGTAAATTTATCAAAAAATAATTTTTTACTGTCGCAAATTTTAAATACGCCGAGGATTGCCTTTTCTTTAGTGAATTTGTCAAAGTAGTATTTTTTACTGTCGCAAATTTTGAATACGCCGAGGATTGCCTTTTCTATAGTAAATTTTTCAAAAAATAATTTTTTACTGTCGCAAATTTTAAATACGCCGAGGATTGCCTTTTCTATAGTAAATTTTTCTAAAAATAATTTTTTACTGTCGCAAATTTTAAATACGCAGAGGATTGCCTTTTCTATAGTAAATTTTTCAAAAAATAATTTTTTACTGTCGCAAATTTTACATACGCCTAGGATTGCCTTTTCTATAGTGAATTTGTCAAAATATAATTTTTTACTGTCGCAAATTTTAAATACGCCGAGGATTGCCTTTTCTATAGTAAATTTTTCAAAAAATAATTTTTTACTGTCGCAAATTTAAGTACGCCGAGGATTGCCTTTTCTATAGTAAATTTTTAAAAAAACAATTTTTTACTGTAGCAAATTTTAAATACGCCGAGGATTACCTTTTCTATAGTAAATTTTTCAAAAAATAATGTTTTACTGTCGCAAATTTTAAATACGCCGAGGATTGCCTTTTCTATAGTAAATTTTTCAAAAAATAATTTTTTACTGTCGCAAATTTTAAATACGCCGAGGATTGCCTTTTCTATAGTAAATTTTTCAAAAAATAATTTTTTACTGCCGCAAATTTTAAATGCGCCGAGGATTGCCTTTTCTATAGTAAATTTTTCAAGAAATTATTTTTTACGGTCGCAAATTTTAAATACGCCGAGGACTGCCTTTTCTATAGTGAATTTGTCAAAATAATATTTTTTATTGTCGCAAATTTTAAATACGCCGAGGATTGCAATTTCTATAGTGAATTTGTCAAAAAATAATTTTTTACTGTCGAAAATTTTAAACACGCAGAGTATTGCCTTTTCTATAGTAAATTTATCAAAAAATAATTTTTTACTGTCGCAAATCTTAAATACGCCGAGGATTGCCTTTTCTTCAGTGAATTTGTCAAAATAATATTTTTTACTGTCGCAAATTTTGAATACGCCGAGGATTGCCTTTTCTATAGTGAATTTGTCAAAATATAATTTTTTACTGTCGCAAATTTTAAATGCGCCGAGGATTGCCTTTTCTATAGTAAATTTTGCAAGAAATTATTTTTTACGGTCGCAAATTTTAAATACGCCGAGGATTGCCTTTTCTATAGTGAATTTGTCAAAATAATATTTTTTACTGTCGCAAATTTTGAATACGCCGAGGATTGCCTTTTCTATAGTGAATTTGTCAAAATATAATTTTTTACTGTCGCAAATTTTAAATACGCCGAGGATTGCCTTTTCTATAGTAAATTTTTCAAAAAATAATTTTTTACTGTCGCAAATTTTAAATACACCGAGGATTGCCTTTTCTATAGTAAATTTCTCAAAAAATTATTTTTTACGGTCGCAAATTTTTAATACGCCGAGGATTGCCTTTTCTATAGTGAATTTGTCAAAAAATAAATTTTTACTGTCGCAAATTTTAAATACGCCGAGGATTGCCTTTTCTATAGTAAATTTTTCAAAAAATAATTTTTTACTGTCGCAAATTTTAAATACACCGAGGATTGCCTTTTCTATAGTAAATTTTTCAAAAAATAATTTTTTACTGTCGCAAATTTTAAATACGTCGAGGATTGCCTTTTCTATAGTAAATTTCTCAAAAAACTTTTTTTTACGGTCGCAAATTTTTAATACGCCGAGGATTGCTTTTTCTATAGTGAATTTGTCAAAAAATAATTTTTTACTGTCGCAAATTTTAAATACGCCGAGGATTGCCTTTTCTATAGTAAATTTTTCAAAAAATAATTTTTTACTGTCGCAAATTTTAAATACGCCGAGGATTTCCTTTTCTATAGTAAATTTTTCAAAAAATTATTTTTTACTGTCGCAAATTTTAAATACGCCGAGGATTGCCTTTTCTATAGTAAATTTTTCAAGAAATTATTTTTCACGGTCGCAAATATTAAATACTCCCGAGGATTGCCTTTCCTATAGTGAATTTGTCAAAATAAAATTTTTTATTGTCGCAAATTTTAAATACACCGAGGATTGCATTTTCTATAGTGAATTTGTCAAAAAATAATTTTTTACTGTCGAAAATTTTAAACACGCCGAGTATTGCCTTTCTATAGTAAATTTATCAAAAAATAATTTTTTACTGTCGCAAATTTTAAATACGCCGAGGATTGCCTTTTCTATAGTAAATTTCTCAAAAAATTATTTTTTACGGTCGCAAATTTTTAATACGCCGAGGATTGCCTTTTCTATAGTGAATTTGTCAAAAAATAATTTTTTACTGTCGCAAATTTTAAATACGCCGAGGATTGCCTTTTCTATAGTAAATTTTTCAAAAAATAATTTTTTACTGTCGCAAATTTTAAATACGCCGAGGATTGCCTTTTCTATAGTAAATTTTTCAAAAAATAATTTTTTACTGTAGCAAATTTTAAATACGCAGAGGATTGCCTTTTCTATAGTAAATTTTTCAAAAAATAATTTTTTACTGTCGCAAATTTTACATACGCCTAGGATTGCCTTTTCTATAGTAAATTTTTCAAAAAATAATTCTTTACTGTAGCAAATTTTAAATACGCCGAGGATTGCCTTTCTATAGTAAATTTTTCAAAAAATAATTTTTTACTGTCGCAAATTTTAAATACGCCGGGGATTGCCTTTTCTATAGTAAATTTTTCAAAAAATAATTTTTTACTGTCGCAAATTTTAAATACGTCGAGGATTGCCTTTTCTATAGTAAATTTCTCAAAAAATTATTTTTTACGGTCGCAAATTTTTAATACGCCGAGGATTGCCTTTTCTATAGTGTATTTGTCAAAAAATAAATTTTTACTGTCGCAAATTTTAAATACGCCGAGGATTGCCTTTTCTATAGTAAATTTTCAAAAAATCATTTTTTACTGCCGCAAATTTTAAATACGCCGAGGATTGCCTTTTCTAAAGTAAATTTTTCAAGAAATTATTTTTTACGGTCGCAAATTTTAATATGCCGAGGATTGCCTTTTCTGTAGTGAATTTGTCAATATAATATTTTTTATTGTCGCAAATTTTAAATACGCCGAGGATTGCATTTTCTATAGTGAATTTGTCAAAAAATAATTTTTTACTGTCGAAAATTTTAAACACGCCGAGTATTGCCTTTTCTATAGTAAATTTATCAAAAAATAATTTTTTACTGTCGCAAATCTTAAATACGCCGAGGATTGCCTTTTCTTTAGTGAATTTGTCAAAATAATATTTTTTACTGTCGCAAATTTTGAATACGCCGAGGATTGCCTTTTCTATAGTGAATTTGTCAAAATATAATTTTTTACTGTCGCAAATTTTAAATACGCCGAGGATTGCCTTTTCTATAGTAAATTTTTCAAAAAATAATTTTTTACTGTCGCAAATTTAAGTACGCCGAGGATTTCCTTTTCTATAGTAAATTTTTAAAAAAACAATTTTTTACTGTCGCAAATTTTAAATACGCCGAGGATTACCTTTTCTACAGTAAATTTTTCAAAAAATAATGTTTTACTGTCGCAAATTTAAATACGCCGAGGATTGCCTTTTCTATAGTAAATTTTTCAAAAAATAATTTTTTACTGTCGCAAATTTTAAATACACCGAGGATTGCCTTTTCTATAGTAAATTTTTCAAAAAATAATTTTTTACTGTCGCAAATTTTAAATACGACGAGGATTGCATTTTCTATAGTAAATTTCTCAAAAAATTATTTTTTACGGTCGCAAATTTTTAATACGCCGAGGATTGCCTTTTCTATAGTGAATTTGTCAAAAAATAAATTTTTACTGTCGCAAATTTTAAATACGCCTAGGATTGCCTTTTCTATAGTAAATTTTTCAAAAAATTAACTTTTTACTGTCGCAAATTTTAAAAATACGCCGAGGATTGCCTTTTCTGTAGTAAATTTTTCAAAAAATAATTTTTGCTGTCGCAAATTTTAAATACGCCGAGGATTGCCTTTTCTATAGTGAATTTGTCAAAATAATATTTTTTACTGTCGCAAATTTTAAATACGCCGAGGATTGCCTTCTCTATAGTGAATTTGTCAAAAAATAAATTCTTATTGTAGCAAATTGTAAATACGCCGAGGATTGCCTTTTCTATAGCAAATTTTTCAAAAAATTATTTTTTACTGTCGCAAATTTTAAATACGCCGAGGATTGCCTTTTCTATAGTAAATTTTTCAAAAAATAATTTTTTACTGTCGCAAATTTAAGTACGCCGAGGATTGCCTTTTCTATAGTAAATTTTTAAAAAAACAATTTTTTACTGTCGCAAATTTTAAATACGCCGAGGATTACCTTTTCTACAGTAAATTTTTCAAAAAATAATGTTTTACTGTCGCAAATTTTAAATACGCCGAGGATTGCCTTTTCTATAGTAAATTTTTCAAAAAATAATTTTTTACTGTAGCAAATTTTAAATACGCCGAGGATTGCCTTTTCTATAGTGAATTTGTCAAAATAATATTTTTTACTGTCGCAAATTTTAAATACGCCGAGGATTGCCTTCTCTATAGTGAATTTGTCAAAAAATAAATTTTTACTGTAGCAAATTTTAAATACGCCGAGGATTGCCTTTTCTATAGTGAATTTGTCAAAATAATATTTTTTACTGTCGCAAATTTTAAATACGCCGAGGATTGCCTTCTCTATAGTGAATTTGTCAAAAAATAAATTTTTACTGTCGCAAATTTTAAATACGCCGAGGATTGCCTTTTCTATAGTAAATTTTTCAAAAAATAATTTTTTACTGTCGCAAACTTTAAATACGCCGAGGATTGCCTTTTCTATAGTAAATTTTTCAAAAAATTATTTTTTACTGTCGCAAATTTTAAATACGCCGAGGATTGCCTTTTCTATAGTAAATTTTTCAAGAAATTATTTTTTACGGTCGCAAATTTTAAATACGCCGAGGATTGCCTTTTCTATAGTGAATTTGTCAAAATAATATTTTTTACTGTCGCAAATTTTAAATACGCCGAGGATTGCCTTTTCTATAGTAAATTTTTCAAAAAATAATTTTTTACTGTCGCAAATTTAAGTACGCCGAGGATTGCCTTTTCTATAGTAAATTTTTAAAAAAACAATTTTTTACTGTCGCAAATTTTAAATACGCCGAGGATTACCTTTTCTACAGTAAATTTTTCAAAAAATAATGTTTTACTGTCGCAAATTTTAAATACGCCGAGGATTGCCTTTTCTATAGTAAATTTTTCAAAAAATAATTTTTTACTGTCGCAAATTTTAAATACACCGAGGATTGCCTTTTCTATAGTAAATTTTTCAAAAAATAATTTTTTACTGTCGCAAATTTTAAATACGACGAGGATTGCATTTTCTATAGTAAATTTCTCAAAAAATTATTTTTTACGGTCGCAAATTTTTAATACGCCGAGGATTGCCTTCTCTATAGTGAATTTGTCAAAAAATAAATTTTTACTGTCGCAAATTTTAAATACGCCGAGGATTGCCTTTTCTATAGTAAATTTTTCAAAAAATAATTTTTTACTGTCGCAAATTTTAAATACACCGAGGATTGCCTTTTCTATAGTAAATTTTTCAAAAAATTATTTTTTACTGTCGCAAATTTTAAATACGCCGAGGATTGCCTTTTCTATAGTAAATTTGTCAAAAAATAAATTTTTACTGTAGCAAATTTTAAATACGCCGAGGATTGCCTTTTCTATAGTGAATTTGTCAAAATAATATTTTTTACTGTCGCAAATTTTAAATACGCCGAGGATTGCCTTCTCTATAGTGAATTTGTCAAAAAATAAATTTTTACTGTCGCAAATTTTAAATACGCCGAGGATTGCCTTTTCTATAGTAAATTTTTCAAAAAATAATTTTTTACTGTCGCAAATTTTAAATACGCCGAGGATTGCCTTTTCTATAGTAAATTTTTCAAAAAATTATTTTTTACTGTCGCAAATTTTAAATACGCCGAGGATTGCCTTTTCTATAGTAAATTTTTCAAGAAATTATTTTTTACGGTCGCAAATTTTAAATACGCCGAGGATTGCCTTCTCTATAGTGAATTTGTCAAAAAATAAATTTTTACTGTAGCAAATTTTAAATACGCCGAGGATTGCCTTTTCTATAGTAAATTTTTCAAAAAATAATTTTTTACTGTCGCAAATTTAAGTACGCCGAGGATTGCCTTTTCTATAGTAAATTTTTAAAAAAACAATTTTTTACTGTCGCAAATTTTAAATACGCCGAGGATTACCTTTTCTACAGTAAATTTTTCAAAAAATAATGTTTTACTGTCGCAAATTTTAAATACGCCGAGGATTGCCTTCTCTATAGTGAATTTGTCAAAAAATAAATTTTTACTGTAGCAAATTTTAAATACGCCGAGGATTGCCTTTTCTATAGTAAATTTTTCAAAAAATAATTTTTTACTGTCGCAAATTTTAAATACGCCGAGGATTGCCTTTTCTATAGTAAATTTTTCAAAAAATAATTTTTTACTGTCGCAAATTTTAAATACGCCGAGGATTGCCTTTTCTATAGTAAATTTTTCAAAAAATTATTTTTTACTGTCGCAAATTTTAAATACGCCGAGGATTGCCTTTTCTATAGTAAATTTTTCAAGAAATTATTTTTTACGGTCGCAAATTTTAAATACGCCGAGGATTGCCTTTTCTATAGTGAATTTGTCAAAATAATATTTTTTACTGTCGCAAATTTTAAATACGCCGAGGATTGCCTTTTCTATAGTAAATTTTTCAAAAAATAATTTTTTACTGTCGCAAATTTAAGTACGCCGAGGATTGCCTTTTCTATAGTAAATTTTTAAAAAAACAATTTTTTACTGTCGCAAATTTTAAATACGCCGAGGATTACCTTTTCTACAGTAAATTTTTCAAAAAATAATGTTTTACTGTCGCAAATTTTAAATACGCCGAGGATTGCCTTTTCTATAGTAAATTTTTCAAAAAATAATTTTTTACTGTCGCAAATTTTAAATACACCGAGGATTGCCTTTTCTATAGTAAATTTTTCAAAAAATAATTTTTTACTGTCGCAAATTTTAAATACGACGAGGATTGCATTTTCTATAGTAAATTTCTCAAAAAATTATTTTTTACGGTCGCAAATTTTTAATACGCCGAGGATTGCCTTTTCTATAGTTAATTTGTCAAAAAATAAATTTTTACTGTCGCAAATTTTAAATACGCCTAGGATTGCCTTTTCTATAGTAAATTTTTCAAAAAATAACTTTTTACTGTCGCAAATTTTAAATACGCCGAGGATTGCCTTTTCTGTAGTAAATTTTTCAAAAAATAATTTTTGCTGTCGCAAATTTTAAATACGCCGAGGATTGCCTTTTCTATAGTGAATTTGTCAAAATAATATTTTTTACTGTCGCAAATTTTAAATACGCCGAGGATTGCCTTCTCTATAGTGAATTTGTCAAAAAATAAATTCTTATTGTAGCAAATTGTAAATACGCCGAGGATTGCCTTTTCTATAGCAAATTTTTCAAAAAATTATTTTTTACTGTCGCAAATTTTAAATACGCCGAGGATTGCCTTTTCTATAGTAAATTTTTCAAAAAATAATTTTTTACTGTCGCAAATTTAAGTACGCCGAGGATTGCCTTTTCTATAGTAAATTTTTAAAAAAACAATTTTTTACTGTCGCAAATTTTAAATACGCCGAGGATTACCTTTTCTACAGTAAATTTTTCAAAAAATAATGTTTTACTGTCGCAAATTTTAAATACGCCGAGGATTGCCTTTTCTATAGTAAATTTTTCAAAAAATAATTTTTTACTGTAGCAAATTTTAAATACGCCGAGGATTGCCTTTTCTATAGTGAATTTGTCAAAATAATATTTTTTACTGTCGCAAATTTTAAATACGCCGAGGATTGCCTTCTCTATAGTGAATTTGTCAAAAAATAAATTTTTACTGTAGCAAATTTTAAATACGCCGAGGATTGCCTTTTCTATAGTAAATTTTTCAAAAAATAATTTTTTACTGTCGCAAATTTTAAATACGCCGAGGATTGCCTTTTCTATAGTAAATTTTTCAAAAAAATAATTTTTTACTGTCGCAAATTTTAAATACGCCGAGGATTGCCTTTTCTATAGTAAATTTTTCAAAAAATTATTTTTTACTGTCGCAAATTTTAAATACGCCGAGGATTGCCTTTTCTATAGTAAATTTTTCAAGAAATTATTTTTTACGGTCGCAAATTTTAAATACGCCGAGGATTGCCTTTTCTATAGTGAATTTGTCAAAATAATATTTTTTATTGTCGCAAATTTTAAATACACCGAGGATTGCATTTTGTATAGTGAATTTGTCAAAAAATAATTTTTTACTGTCGAAAATTTTAAACACGCCGAGTATTGCCTTTTCTATAGTAAATTTATCAAAAAATAATTTTTTACTCTCGCAAATTTTAAATACCCCGAGGATTGCTTTTTCTTTAGTGAATTTGTCAAAATAGTATTTTTTACTGTCGCAAATTTTGAATACGCCGAGGATTGCCTTTTCTATAGTGAATTTGTCAAAAAATAAATTTTACTGTCGCAAATTTTAAATACGCCGAGGATTGCCTTTTCTATAGTAAATTTTTCAAAATATAATTTTTTACTGTCGCAAATTTTAAATACGCCGAGGATTGCCTTTTCTATAGTAAATTTTTCAAAAAATAATCTTTTACTGTCGCAAATTTTAAATACGCCGAGGATTGCATTTTCTATAGTAAATTTTTCAAAAAATAATTTTTTCCTGTCGCAAATTTTAAATACGCCGAGGATTGTCTTTTCTATAGTAAATTTTTCAAAAAATAATTTTTTACTGTCGCAAATTTTAAATACGCCGCGGATTGAGTTTTCTATTGTAAATTTTTCAAAAAATAATTTTTTTGCTGTCGCAAATTTTAAATACGCCGAGGATTGCCTTTTCTATAGTAAATTTTTCAAAAAATAATTTTTTTCTGTCGCAAATTTTAAATACGCCGAGCATTGCCTTTTCTATAGTAAATTTTTCAAAAAATAATTTTTTACTGTCGCAAATTTTAAATACGCCGAGGATTGCCTTTTCTATAGTAAATTTTTCAAAAAATTATTTTTCACTGTCGCAAATTTTAAATACGCCGAGGATTGCCTTTTCTATAGTAAATTTTTCAAGAAATTATTTTTTACGGTCGCAAATTTTAAATACGCCGAGGATTGCCTTTTCTATAGTGAATTTGTCAAAATAATATTTTTTATTGTCGCAAATTTTAAATACACCGAGGATTGCATTTTCTATAGTGAATTTGTCAAAAAATAATTTTTTACTGTCGAAAATTTTAAACACGCCGAGTATTGCCTTTTCTATAGTAAATTTATCAAAAAAGAATTTTTTACTGTCGCAAATTTTAAATACGCCGAGGATTGCCTTTTCTTTAGTGAATTTGTCAAAATAGTATTTTTTACTGTAGCAAATTTTGAATACGCCGAGGATTGCCTTTTCTAGAGTGAATTTGTCAAAAAATAATTTTTTACTGTCGCAAATTTTAAATACGCCGAGGATTGCCTTTTCTATAGTAAATTTTTCAAAAAATAATTTTTTACTGTCGCAAATTTTAAATACGCCGAGGATTGCCTTTTCTATAGTAAATTTTTCAAAAAATAATTTTTTACTGTCGCAAATTTTAAATACTACGAGGATTGCCTTTTCTATAGTAAATTTTTCCAAAAATAATTTTTTACTGTCGCAAATTTTAAATACGCCGAGGATTGCCTTTTCTATAGTAAATTTTTCAAAAAATAATTTTTTACTGTCGCAAATTTTAAATACGCCGAGGATTGCCTTTTCTATAGCAAATTTTTCAAAAAATAATTTTTTACTGTCGCAAATTTTAAATACGCCGAGGATTGCCTTTTCTATAGTAAATTTTTCAAAAAATAATATTTTACTGTCCCAAATTTTAAATACGCCGAGGATTGCCTTTTTTATAGTAAATTTTTCAAGAAATTATTTTTTACGGTCGCAAATTTTAAATACGCCGAGGATTGCCTTTTCTATAGTAAATTTTTCAAAAAAAAAATTTTTTACTGTCGTAAATTTTAAATACGCCGAGGATTGCCTTTTCTGTAGTAAATTTTTCAAAAAATAATTTTTTACTGTCGCAAATTTTAAATACGCCGAGGATTGCCTTTTCTATAGTGAGTTTGTCAAAATAATATTTTTTACTGTCGCCAATTTTAAATACGCCGAGGATTGCCTTCTCTATAGTAAATTTGTCACAAAATAAATTTTTACTGTAGAAAATTTTAAATACGCCGAGGATTGCCTTTTCTATAGTAAATTTTTCAAAAAATAATTTTTTACTGTCGCAAATTTTAAATACGCCGAGGATTGCCTTTTCTATAGTAAATTTTTCAAAAAATAATTTTTTACTGTCGCAAATTTTAAATACGCCGAGGATTGCCTTTTCTATAGTAAATTTTTCAAAAAATAATTTTTTACTGTCGCAAATTTTAAATACGCCGAGGATTGCCTTTTCTATAGTAAATTTTTCAAAAAATTATTTTTTACTGTCGCAAATTTTAAATACGCCGAGGATTGCCTTTTCTATAGTGAATTTGTCAAAATAATATTTTTTATTGTCGCAAATTTTAAATACGCCGAGGATTGCCTTTTCTACAGTAAATTTGTCAAAAAATAATTGTTTACTGTCGAAAATTTTAAACACGATGAGTATTGCCTTTTCTATAGTAAATTTATCAAAAAATAATTTTTTACTGTCGCAAATTTTAAATACGCCGAGGATTGCCTTTTCTTTAGTGAATTTGTCAAAATAGTATTTTTTACTGTCGCAAATTTTGAATACGACGAGGATTGCCTTTTCTATAGTGAATTTGTCAAAAAATAAATTTTTACTGTCGCAAATTTTAAATACGCCGAGGATTGCCTTTTCTATAGTAAATTTTTCAAAATATAATTTTTTACTGTCGCAAATTTTAAATACGCCGAGGATTGCGTTTTGTATAGTAAATTTTTCAAAAAATAATCTTTTACTTTCGCAAATTTTAAATACGCCGAAGATTGCATTTTCTATAGTAAATTTTTCAAAAAATAATTTTTTCCTGTCGCAAATTTTAAATACGCCGAGGATTGCCTTTTCTATAGTGAATTTGTCAAAAAATAAATTTTTATTGTCGCAAATTTTAAATACGCCGAGGATTGCCTTTTCTATAGTAAATTTTCAAAAAATATTTTTTACTGTCGCAAATTTTAAATACGCCGAGGATTGCCTTTTCTATAGTAAATTTTTCAAAAATAATTTTTTACTGTCGCAAATTTTAAATACGTCGAGGATTGCCTTTTCTATAGTAAATTTCTCAAAAACTTTTTTTTACGGTCGCAAATTTTTAATACGCCGAGGATTGCTTTTTCTATAGTGAATTTGTCAAAAAATAATTTTTTACTGTCGCAAATTTTAAATACGCCGAGGATTGCCTTTTCTATAGTAAATTTTTCAAAAAATGATTTTTTACTGTCGCAAATTTTAAATACGCCGAGGATTTCCTTTTCTATAGTAAATTTTTCAAAAAATTATTTTTTACTGTCGCAAATTTTAAATACGCCGAGGATTGCCTTTTCTATAGTAAATTTTCAAGAAATTATTTTTCACGGTCGCAAATATTAAATACTCCCGAGGATTGCCTTTCCTATAGTGAATTTGTCAAAATAATATTTTTTATTGTCGCAAATTTTAAATACACCGAGGATTGCATTTTCTATAGTGAATTTGTCAAAAAATAATTTTTACTGTCGAAAATTTTAAACACGCCGAGTATTGCCTTTTCTATAGTAAATTTATCAAAAAATAATTTTTACTGTCGCAAATTTTAAATACGCCGAGGATTGCCTTTTCTTTAGTGAATTTGTCAAAGTAGTATTTTTACTGTCGCAAATTTTGAATACGCCGAGGATTGCCTTTTCTATAGTGAATTTGTCAAAAAATATTTTTTTACTGTCGCAAATTTTAAATACGCCGAGGATTGCCTTTTCTATAGTAAATTTTTCAAAAAATAATTTTTTACTGTCGCAAATTTTAAATACGCCGAGGATTGCATTTTCTATAGTGAATTTGTCAAAAAATAATTTTTTACTGTCGAAAATTTTAAACACGCCGAGTATTGCCTTTTCTATAGTAAATTTATCAAAAAATAATTTTTTACTGTCGCAAATCTTAAATACGCCGAGGATTGCCTTTTCTTTAGTGAATTTGTCAAAATAATATTTTTTACTGTCGCAAATTTTGAATACGCCGAGGATTGCCTTTTCTATAGTGAATTTGTCAAAATATAATTTTTTACTGTCGCAAATTTTAAATACGCCGAGGATTGCCTTTTCTATAGTAAATTTTTCAAAAAATTATTTTTTACTGTCGCAAATTTAAGTACGCCGAGGATTGCCTTTTCTATAGTAAATTTTTCCAAAAACAATTTTTTACTGTCGCAAATTTTAAATACGCCGAGGATTACCTTTTCTACAGTAAATTTTTCATAAAATAATGTTTTACTGTCGCAAATTTTAAATACGCCGAGGATTGCCTTTTCTATAGTAAATTTTTCAAGAAATTATTTTTCACGGTCGCAAATATTAAATACTCCCGAGGATTGCCTTTCCTATAGTGAATTTGTCAAATAATATTTTTTATTGTCGCAAATTTTAAATACACCGAGGATTGCATTTTCTATAGTGAATTTGTCAAAAAATAATTTTTTACTGTCGAAAATTTTAAACACGCCGAGTATTGCCTTTTCTATAGTAAATTTATCAAAAAATAATTTTTTACTGTCGCAAATTTTAAATACGCCGAGGATTGCCTTTTCTTTAGTGAATTTGTCAAAGTAGTATTTTTTACTGTCGCAAATTTTGAATACGCCGAGGATTGCCTTTTCTATAGTAAATTTTTCAAAAAATAATTTTTTACTGTCGCAAATTTTAAATACGTCGAGGATTGCCTTTTCTATAGTAAATTTCTCAAAAAACTTTTTTTTATGGTCGCAAATTTTTAATACGCCGAGGATTGCTTTTTCTATAGTGAATTTGTCAAAAAATAATTTTTTACTGTCGCAAATTTTAAATACGCCGAGGATTGCCTTTTCTATAGTAAATTTTTCAAAAAATAATTTTTTACTGTCGCAAATTTTAAATACGCCGAGGATTTCCTTTTCTATAGTAAATTTTTCAAAAATTATTTTTTACTGTCGCAAATTTTAAATACGCCGAGGATTGCCTTTTCTATAGTAAATTTTTCAAGAAATTATTTTTCACGGTCGCAAATATTAAATACTCCCGAGGATTGCCTTTCCTATAGTGAATTTGTCAAAATAATATTTTTAATTGTCGCAAATTTTAAATACACCGAGGATTGCATTTTCTATAGTGAATTTGTCAAAAAATAATTTTTTACTGTCGAAAATTTTAAACACGCCGAGTATTGCCTTTTCTGTAGTAAATTTATCAAAAAATAATTTTTTACTGTCGCAAATTTTAAATACGCCGAGGATTGAATTTTCTTTAGTGAATTTGACAAAGTAGTATTTTTTACTGTCGCAAATTTTGAATACGCCGAGGATTGCCTTTTCTATAGTGAATTTGTCAAAAAATAATTTTTTACTGTCGCAAATTTTAAATACGCCGAGGATTGCCTTTTCTATAGTAAATTTTTCAAAAAATAATTTTTTACTGTCTCAAATTTTAAATACGCCGAGGATTGTATTTCTATAGTGAATTTGTCAAAAAATAATTTTTTACTGTCGAAAATTTTAAACACGCCGAGTATTGCCTTTTCTATAGTAAATTTATCAAAAAATAATTTTTTACTGTCGCAAATCTTAAATACGCCGAGGATTGCCTTTTCTTTAGTGAATTTGTCAAAATAATATTTTTTAGTGTCGCAAATTTTGAATACGCCGAGGATTGCCTTTTCTATAGTGAATTTGTCAAAATATAATTTTTTACTGTCGCAAATTTTAAATACGCCGAGGATTGCCTTTTCTATAGTAAATTTTTCAAAAAATAATTTTTTACTGTCGCAAATTTAAGAACGCCGAGGATTGCCTTTTCTATAGTAAATTTTCAAAAAACAATTTTTTACTGTCGCAAATTTTAAATACGCCGAGGATTACCTTTTCTACAGTAAATTTTTCAAAAAATAATGTTTTACTGTCGCAAATTTTAAATACGCCGAGGATTGCCTTTTCTATAGTAAATTTTCAAAAAATAATTTTTTACTGTCGCAAATTTTAAATACACGAGGATTGCCTTTTCTATAGTAAATTTTTCAAAAAATAATATTTTACTGTCGCAAATTTTAAATACGCCGAGGATTGCCTTTTCTATAGTAAATTTTTCAAAAAATAATTTTTTACTGTCGCAAATTTTAAATACACCGAGGATTGCCTTTTCTATAGTAAATTTTTCAAAAAATAATTTTTTACTGTCGCAAATTTTAAATACGCCGAGGATTGCCTTTTCTATAGTGAATTTGTCAAAATAATATTTTTTACTGTCGCAAATTTTAAATACGCCGAGGATTGCCTTCTCTATAGTGAATTTGTCAAAAAATAAATTCTTATTGTAGCAAATTTTAAATACGCCGAGGATTGCCTTTTCTATAGTAAATTTTTCAAAAAATAATTTTTTACTGTCGCAAATTTTAAATACGCCGAAGATTGCCTTTTCTATAGTAAATTTTTCAAAAAATAATTTTTTACTGTCGCAAATTTTAAATAGGCCGAGGATTGCCTTTTTTATAGTAAATTTTTCAAGAAATTGTTTTTTACGGTCGCAAATTTTAAATACGCCGAGGATTGCCTTTTCTATAGTAAATTTTTCAAAAAAAATTTTTTTACTGTCGCAAATTTTAAATACGCCGAGGATTGGCTTTTCTGTAGTAAATTTTTCAAAAAATAATTTTTTACTGTCGCAAATTTTAAATACGCCGAGGATTGCCTTTTCTATAGTGAATTTGTCAAAATAATATTTTTTACTGTCGCAAATTTTAAATACGCCGAGGATTGCCTTCTCTATAGTGAATTTGTCAAAAAATAAATCTTTACTGTAGCAAATTTTAAATACGCCGAGGATTGCCTTTTCTATAGTAAATTTTTCAAAAAATAATTTTTTACTGTCGCAAATTTTAAATACGCCGAGGATTGCCTTTTCTATAGTAAATTTTTCAAAAAATAATTTTTTATTGTCGCAAATTTTAAATACGCCGAGGATTGCCTTTTCTATAGTAAATTTTTCAAAAAATTATTTTTTACTGTCGCAAATTTTAAATACGCCGAGGATTGCCTTTTCTATAGTAAATTTTTCAAGAAATTATTTTTTACGGTCGCAAATTTTAAATACGCCGAGGATTGCCTTTTCTATAGTGAATTTGTCAAAATAATATTTTTTATTGTCGCAAATTTTAAATACGCCGAGGATTGGCTTTTCTGTAGTAAATTTTTCAAAAAATAATTTTTTACTGTCGCAAATTTTAAATACGCCGAGGATTGCCTTTTCTATAGTGAATTTGTCAAAATAATATTTTTTACTGTCGCAAATTTTAAATACGCCGAGGATTGCCTTCTCTATAGTGAATTTGTCAAAAAATAAATTTTTACTGCAGCAAATTTTAAATACGCCGAGGATTGCCTTTTCTATAGTAAATTTTTCAAAAATAATTTTTTACTGTCGCAAATTTTAAATACGCCGAGGATTGCCTTTTCTATAGTAAATTTTTCAAAAAATAATTTTTTACTGTCGCAAATTTTAAATACGCCGAGGATTGCCTTTTCTATAGTAAATTTTTCAAAAAATTATTTTTTACTGTCGCAAATTTTAAATACAACGAGGATTGCATTTTGTATAGTGAATTTGTCAAAAAATAATTTTTTACTGTCGAAAATTTTAAACACGCCGAGTATTGCCTTTTCTATAGTAAATTTATCAAAAAATAATTTTTTACTCTCGCAAATTTTAAATACCCCGAGGATTGCTTTTTCTTTAGTGAATTTGTCAAAATAGTATTTTTTACTGTCGCAAATTTTGAATACGCCGAGGATTGCCTTTTCTATAGTGAATTTGTCAAAAAATAAATTTTTACTGTCGCAAATTTTAAATACGCCGAGGATTGCCTTCTCTATAGTAAATTTTTCAAAATATAATTTTTTACTGTCGCAAATTTTAAATACGCCGAGGATTGCCTTTTCTATAGTAAATTTTTCAAAAAATAATCTTTTACTGTCGCAAATTTTAAATACGCCGAGGATTGCATTTTCTATAGTAAATTTTTCAAAAAATAATTTTTTCCAGTCGCAAATTTTAAATACGCCGAGGATTGCCTTTTCTATAGTAAATTTTTCAAAAAATAATTTTTTACTGTCGCAAATTTTAAATACGCCGCGGATTGAGTTTTCTATTGTAAATTTTTCAAAAAATAATTTTTTACTGTCGCAAATTTTAAATACGCCGAGGATTGCCTTTTCTATAGTAAATTTTTCAAAAAATAATTTTTTACTGTCGCAAATTTTAAATACGCCGAGGATTGCCTTTTCTATAGTAAATTTTTCAAAAAATAATTTTTTACTGTCGCAAATTTTAAATACGCCGAGGATTGCCTTTTCTATAGTAAATTTTTCAAAAAATTATTTTTTACTGTCGCAAATTTTAAATACGCCGAGGATTGCCTTTTCTATAGTAAATTTTTCAAGAAATTATTTTTTACGGTCGCAAATTTTAAATACGCCGAGGATTGCCTTTTCTATAGTGAATTTGTCAAAATAATATTTTTTATTGTCGCAAATTTTAAATACACCGAGGATTGCATTTCTATAGTGAATTTGTCAAAAAATAATTTTTTACTGTCGAAAATTTTAAACACGCCGAGTATTGCCTTTTCTATAGTAAATTTATCAAAAAATAATTTTTTACTGTCGCAAATTTTAAATACGCCTAGGATTGCCTTTTCTTTAGTGAATTTGTCAAAATAGTATTTTTTACTGTCGCAAATTTTGAATACGCCGAGGATTGCCTTTTCTAGAGTGAATTTGTCAAAAAATAATTTTTTACTGTTGCAAATTTTAAATACGCCGAGGATTGCCTTTTCTATAGTAAATTTTTCAAAAAATAATTTTTTACTGTCGCAAATTTTAAATACGCCGAGGATTGCCTTTTCTATAGTAAATTTTTCAAAAAATTATTTTTTACTGTCGCAAATTTTAAATACGCCGAGGATTGCCTTTTCTATAGTAAATTTTTCAAAAAATAATATTTTACTGTCGCAAATTTTAAATACGCCGAGGATTGCCTTTTCTATAGTAAATTTGTCAAAAAATAATTGTTTACTGTCGAAAATTTTAAACACGATGAGTATTGCCTTTTCTATAGTAAATTTATCAAAAAATAATTTTTTACTGTCGCAAATTTTAAATACGCCGAGTATTGCCTTTTCTTTAGTGAATTTGTCAAAATAGTATTTTTTACTGTCGCAAATTTTGAATACGCCGAGGATTGCATTTTCTATAGTGAATTTGTCAAAAAATAAATTTTTACTGTCGCAAATTTTAAATACGTCGAGGATTGCCTTTTCTATAGTAAATTTTTCAAAATATAATTTTTTACTGTCGCAAATTTTAAATACGCCGAGGATTGCCTTTTCTATAGTAAATTTTTCAAAAAATAATCTTTTACTGTCGCAAATTTTAAATACGCCGAGGATTGCATTTTCTATAGTAAATTTTTCAAAAAATATTTTTTTCCTGTCGCAAATTTTAAATACGCCGAGGATTACCTTTTCTATAGTAAATTTTTCAAAAAATAATTTTTTACTGTCGCAAATTTTAAATACGCCGCGGATTGAGTTTTCTATTGTAAATTTTTCAAAAAATAATTTTTTACTGTCGCAAATTTTAAATACGCCGAGGATTGCCTTTTCTATTGTAAATTTTTCAAAAAATAATTTTTTACTGTCGCAAATTTTAAATACGCCGAGGATTGCCTTTTCTATAGTAAATTTTTCAAAAAATTATTTTTTACTGTCGCAAATTTTAAATACGCCGAGGATTGCCTTTTCTATAGTAAATTTTTCAAGAAATTATTTTTTACGGTCGCAAATTTTAAATACGCCGAGGATTGCCTTTTCTATAGTGAATTTGTCAAAATAATATTTTTTATTGTCGCAAATTTTAAATACACCGAGGATTGCATTTCTATAGTAAATTTGTCAAAAAATAATTGTTTACTGTCGAAAATTTTAAACACGATGAGTATTGCCTTTTCTATAGTAAATTTTTCAAAAAATAATTTTTTACTGTCGCAAATTTTAAATACGCCGAGGATTGCCTTTTCTATAGTAAATTTTTCAAAAAATTATTTTTTACTGTCGCAAATTTTAAATACGCCGAGGATTGCCTTTTCTATAGTAAATTTTTCAAGAAATTATTTTTTACGGTCGCAAATTTTAAATACGCCGAGGATTGCCTTCTCTATAGTGAATTTGTCAAAAAATAAATTTTTACTGTCGCAAATTTTAAATACGCCGAGGATTACCTTTTCTACAGTAAATTTTTCAAAAAATAATGTTTTACTGTCGCAAATTTTAAATACGCCGAGGATTGCCTTTTCTATAGTAAATTTTTCAAAAAATAATTTTTTACTGTCGCAAATTTTAAATACGCCGAGGATTGCCTTCTCTATAGTGAATTTGTCAAAAAATAAATTTTTACTGTAGCAAATTTTAAATACGCCGAGGATTGCCTTTTCTATAGTGAATTTGTCAAAATAATATTTTTTACTGTCGCAAATTTTAAATACGCCGAGGATTGCCTTCTCTATAGTGAATTTGTCAAAAAATAAATTTTTACTGTCGCAAATTTTAAATACGCCGAGGATTGCCTTTTCTATAGTAAATTTTTCAAAAAATAATTTTTTACTGTCGCAAATTTTAAATACGCCGAGGATTGCCTTTTCTATAGTAAATTTTTCAAAAAATTATTTTTTACTGTCGCAAATTTTAAATACGCCGAGGATTGCCTTTTCTATAGTAAATTTTTCAAGAAATTATTTTTTACGGTCGCAAATTTTAAATACGCCGAGGATTGCCTTCTCTATAGTGAATTTGTCAAAAAATAAATTTTTACTGTAGCAAATTTTAAATACGCCGAGGATTGCCTTTTCTATAGTAAATTTTTCAAAAAATAATTTTTTACTGTCGCAAATTTAAGTACGCCGAGGATTGCCTTTTCTATAGTAAATTTTTAAAAAAACAATTTTTTACTGTCGCAAATTTTAAATACGCCGAGGATTACCTTTTCTACAGTAAATTTTTCAAAAAATAATGTTTTACTGTCGCAAATTTTAAATACGCCGAGGATTGCCTTCTCTATAGTGAATTTGTCAAAAAATAAATTTTTACTGTAGCAAATTTTAAATACGCCGAGGATTGCCTTTTCTATAGTAAATTTTTCAAAAAATAATTTTTTACTGTCGCAAATTTTAAATACGCCGAGGATTGCCTTTTCTATAGTAAATTTTTCAAAAAATAATTTTTTACTGTCGCAAATTTTAAATACGCCGAGGATTGCCTTTTCTATAGTAAATTTTTCAAAAAATTATTTTTTACTGTCGCAAATTTTAAATACGCCGAGGATTGCCTTTTCTATAGTGAATTTGTCAAAATAATATTTTTTACTGTCGCAAATTTTAAATACGCCGAGGATTGCCTTTTCTATAGTAAGTTTTTCAAAAAATAATTTTTTACTGTCGCAAATTTAAGTACGCCGAGGATTGCCTTTTCTATAGTAAATTTTTAAAAAAACAATTTTTTACTGTCGCAAATTTTAAATACGCCGAGGATTACCTTTTCTACAGTAAATTTTTCAAAAAATAATGTTTTACTGTCGCAAATTTTAAATACGCCGAGGATTGCCTTTTCTATAGTAAATTTTTCAAAAAATAATTTTTTACTGTCGCAAATTTTAAATACACCGAGGATTGCCTTTTCTATAGTAAATTTTTCAAAAAATAATTTTTTACTGTCGCAAATTTTAAATACGACGAGGATTGCATTTTCTATAGTAAATTTCTCAAAAAATTATTTTTTACGGTCGCAAATTTTTAATACGCCGAGGATTGCCTTTTCTATAGTGAATTTGTCAAAAAATAAATTTTTACTGTCGCAAATTTTAAATACGCCTAGGATTGCCTTTTCTATATTAAATTTTTCAAAAAATAACTTTTTACTGTCGCAAATTTTAAATACGCCGAGGATTGCCTTTTCTGTAGTAAATTTTTCAAAAAATAATTTTTGCTGTCGCAAATTTTAAATACGCCGAGGATTGCCTTTTCTATAGTGAATTTGTCAAAATAATATTTTTTACTGTCGCAAATTTTAAATACGCCGAGGATTGCCTTCTCTATAGTGAATTTGTCAAAAAATAAATTCTTATTGTAGCAAATTGTAAATACGCCGAGGATTGCCTTTTCTATAGCAAATTTTTCAAAAAATTATTTTTTACTGTCGCAAATTTTAAATACGCCGAGGATTGCCTTTTCTATAGTAAATTTTTCAAAAAATAATTTTTTACTGTCGCAAATTTAAGTACGCCGAGGATTGCCTTTTCTATAGTAAATTTTTAAAAAAACAATTTTTTACTGTCGCAAATTTTAAATACGCCGAGGATTACCTTTTCTACAGTAAATTTTTCAAAAAATAATGTTTTACTGTCGCAAATTTTAAATACGCCGAGGATTGCCTTTTCTATAGTAAATTTTTCAAAAAATAATTTTTTACTGTAGCAAATTTTAAATACGCCGAGGATTGCCTTTTCTATAGTGAATTTGTCAAAATAATATTTTTTACTGTCGCAAATTTTAAATACGCCGAGGATTGCCTTCTCTATAGTGAATTTGTCAAAAAATAAATTTTTACTGTAGCAAATTTTAAATACGCCGAGGATTGCCTTTTCTATAGTAAATTTTTCAAAAAATAATTTTTTACTGTCGCAAATTTTAAATACGCCGAGGATTGCCTTTTCTATAGTAAATTTTTCAAAAAAATAATTTTTTACTGTCGCAAATTTTAAATACGCCGAGGATTGCCTTTTCTATAGTAAATTTTTCAAAAAATTATTTTTTACTGTCGCAAATTTTAAATACGCCGAGGATTGCCTTTTCTATAGTAAATTTTTCAAGAAATTATTTTTTACGGTCGCAAATTTTAAATACGCCGAGGATTGCCTTTTCTATAGTGAATTTGTCAAAATAATATTTTTTATTGTCGCAAATTTTAAATACACCGAGGATTGCATTTTGTATAGTGAATTTGTCAAAAAATAATTTTTTACTGTCGAAAATTTTAAACACGCCGAGTATTGCCTTTTCTATAGTAAATTTATCAAAAAATAATTTTTTACTCTCGCAAATTTTAAATACCCCGAGGATTGCTTTTTCTTTAGTGAATTTGTCAAAATAGTATTTTTTACTGTCGCAAATTTTGAATACGCCGAGGATTGCCTTTTCTATAGTGAATTTGTCAAAAAATAAATTTTTACTGTCGCAAATTTTAAATACGCCGAGGATTGCCTTTTCTATAGTAAATTTTTCAAAATATAATTTTTTACTGTCGCAAATTTTAAATACGCCGAGGATTGCCTTTTCTATAGTAAATTTTTCAAAAAATAATCTTTTACTGTCGCAAATTTTAAATACGCCGAGGATTGCATTTTCTATAGTAAATTTTTCAAAAAATAATTTTTTCCTGTCGCAAATTTTAAATACGCCGAGGATTGCCTTTTCTATAGTAAATTTTTCAAAAAATAATTTTTTACTGTCGCAAATTTTAAATACGCCGCGGATTGAGTTTTCTATTGTAAATTTTTCAAAAAATAATTTTTTGCTGTCGCAAATTTTAAATACGCCGAGGATTGCCTTTTCTATAGTAAATTTTTCAAAAAATAATTTTTTTCTGTCGCAAATTTTAAATACGCCGAGCATTGCCTTTTCTATAGTAAATTTTTCAAAAAATAATTTTTTACTGTCGCAAATTTTAAATACGCCGAGGATTGCCTTTTCTATAGTAAATTTTTCAAAAAATTATTTTTCACTGTCGCAAATTTTAAATACGCCGAGGATTGCCTTTTCTATAGTAAATTTTTCAAGAAATTATTTTTTACGGTCGCAAATTTTAAATACGCCGAGGATTGCCTTTTCTATAGTGAATTTGTCAAAATAATATTTTTTATTGTCGCAAATTTTAAATACACCGAGGATTGCATTTTCTATAGTGAATTTGTCAAAAAATAATTTTTTACTGTCGAAAATTTTAAACACGCCGAGTATTGCCTTTTCTATAGTAAATTTATCAAAAAAGAATTTTTTACTGTCGCAAATTTTAAATACGCCGAGGATTGCCTTTTCTTTAGTGAATTTGTCAAAATAGTATTTTTTACTGTAGCAAATTTTGAATACGCCGAGGATTGCCTTTTCTAGAGTGAATTTGTCAAAAAATAATTTTTTACTGTCGCAAATTTTAAATACGCCGAGGATTGCCTTTTCTATAGTAAATTTTTCAAAAAATAATTTTTTACTGTCGCAAATTTTAAATACGCCGAGGATTGCCTTTTCTATAGTAAATTTTTCAAAAAATAATTTTTTACTGTCGCAAATTTTAAATACTACGAGGATTGCCTTTTCTATAGTAAATTTTTCCAAAAATAATTTTTTACTGTCGCAAATTTTAAATACGCCGAGGATTGCCTTTTCTATAGTAAATTTTTCAAAAAATAATTTTTTACTGTCGCAAATTTTAAATACGCCGAGGATTGCCTTTTCTATAGTAAATTTTTCAAAAAATAATTTTTTACTGTCGCAAATTTTAAATACGCCGAGGATTGCCTTTTCTATAGTAAATTTTTCAAAAAATAATATTTTACTGTCCCAAATTTTAAATACGCCGAGGATTGCCTTTTTTATAGTAAATTTTTCAAGAAATTATTTTTTACGGTCGCAAATTTTAAATACGCCGAGGATTGCCTTTTCTATAGTAAATTTTTCAAAAAAAAAATTTTTTACTGTCGTAAATTTTAAATACGCCGAGGATTGCCTTTTCTGTAGTAAATTTTTCAAAAAATAATTTTTTACTGTCGCAAATTTTAAATACGCCGAGGATTGCCTTTTCTATAGTGAGTTTGTCAAAATAATATTTTTTACTGTCGCAAATTTTAAATACGCCGAGGATTGCCTTCTCTATAGTAAATTTGTCACAAAATAAATTTTTACTGTAGAAAATTTTAAATACGCCGAGGATTGCCTTTTCTATAGTAAATTTTTCAAAAAATAATTTTTTACTGTCGCAAATTTTAAATACGCCGAGGATTGCCTTTTCTATAGTAAATTTTTCAAAAAATAATTTTTTACTGTCGCAAATTTTAAATACGCCGAGGATTGCCTTTTCTATAGTAAATTTTTCAAAAAATAATTTTTTACTGTCGCAAATTTTAAATACGCCGAGGATTGCCTTTTCTATAGTAAATTTTTCAAAAAATTATTTTTTACTGTCGCAAATTTTAAATACGCCGAGGATTGCCTTTTCTATAGTAAATTTTTCAAAAAATAATGTTTTACTGTCGCAAATTTTAAATACGCCGAGGATTGCCTTTTCTACAGTAAATTTGTCAAAAAATAATTGTTTACTGTCGAAAATTTTAAACACGATGAGTATTGCCTTTTCTATAGTAAATTTATCAAAAAATAATTTTTTACTGTCGCAAATTTTAAATACGCCGAGGATTGCCTTTTCTTTAGTGAATTTGTCAAAATAGTATTTTTTACTGTCGCAAATTTTGAATACGACGAGGATTGCCTTTTCTATAGTGAATTTGTCAAAAAATAAATTTTTACTGTCGCAAATTTTAAATACGCCGAGGATTGCCTTTTCTATAGTAAATTTTGCAAAATATAATTTTTTACTGTCGCAAATTTTAAATACGCCGAGGATTGCGTTTTGTATAGTAAATTTTTCAAAAAATAATCTTTTACTTTCGCAAATTTTAAATACGCCGAAGATTGCATTTTCTATAGTAAATTTTTCAAAAAATAATTTTTTCCTGTCGCAAATTTTAAATACGCCGAGGATTGCCTTTTCTATAGTAAATTTTTCAAAAAATAATTTTTTACTGACGCAAATTTTAAAGACGCCGAGGATTGCCTTTTCTATAGTAAATTTTTCAAAAAATAATTTTTTACTGTCGCAAATTTTAAATACGCCGAGGATTGCCTTTGCTATAGTAAATTTTTCAAAAAATAATTTTATACTGTCGCAAATTTTAAATACGCCGAGGATTGCCTTTTCTATAGTAAATTTTTCAAAAAATAATTTTTTACTGTCGCAAATTTTAAATACGTCGAGGATTGCCTTTTCTATAGTAAATGTCTCAAAAAACTATTTTTTACGGTCGCAAATTTTTAATACGCCGAGGATTGCCTTTTCTATAGTGAATTTGTCAAAAAATAATTTTTTACTGTCGCAAATTTTAAATACGCCGAGGATTGCCTTTTCTATGGTAAATTTTTCAAAAAATAATTTTTGACTGTCGCAAATTTTACATACGCCTATGATTGCCTTTTCTATAGTAAATTTTTCAAAAAATAATTTTTTACAGTCGCAAATTTTAAATACGCCGAGGATTGCCTTTTCTATAGTAAATTTTTCAAAAAATAATTTTTTACTGCCGCAAATTTTAAATACGCCGAGGATTGCCTTTTCTATAGTAAATTTTTCAAGAAATTATTTTTTACGGTCGCAAATTTTAAATACGCCGAGGATTGCCTTTTCTATAGTGAATTTGTCAAAATAATATTTTTTATTGTCGCAAATTTTAAATACGCCGAGGATTGCATTTTCTATAGTGAATTTGTCAAAAAATATTTTTTTACTGTCGAAAATTTTAAACACGCCGAGTATTGCCTTTTCTATAGTAAATTTATCAAAAAATAATTTTTTACTGTCGCAAATCCTAAATACGCCGAGGATTGCCTTTTCTTTAGTGAATTTGTCAAAATAATATTTTTTACTGTCGCAAATTTTGAATACGCCGAGGATTGCCTTTTCTATAGTGAATTTGTCAAAATATAATTTTTTACTGTCGCAAATTTTAAATACGCCGAGGATTGCCTTTTCTATAGTAAATTTTTCAAAAAATTATTTTTTACTGTCGCAAATTTTAAATACGCCGAGGATTCCCTTTTCTATAGTAAATTTTTCAAAAAATAATTTTTTACTGTCGCAAATTTTAAATACACCGAGGATTGCCTTTTCTATAGTAAATTTCTCAAAAAATTATTTTTTGCGGTCGCAAATTTTTAATACGCCGAGGATTGCCTTTTCTATAGTGAATTTGTCAAAAAATAAATTTTTATTGTCGCAAATTTTAAATACGCCGAGGATTGCCTTTTCTATAGTAAATTTTTCAAAAAATATTTTTTACTGTCGCAAATTTTAAATACGCCGAGGATTGCCTTTTCTATAGTAAATTTTTCAAAAAATAATTTTTTACTGTCGCAAATTTT
Source organism: Dioctria rufipes (assembly GCA_963924295.1). NCBI lineage: Eukaryota > Metazoa > Arthropoda > Insecta > Diptera > Asilidae > Dioctria > Dioctria rufipes. The sequence continues at coordinate 26,446 of CAWUPM010000938.1, forward strand.
AAATACGTCGAGGATTGCCTTTTCTATAGTAAATTTCTCAAAAAACTTTTTTTTACGGTCGCAAATTTTTAATACGCCGAGGATTGCTTTTTCTATAGTGAATTTGTCAAAAAATAATTTTTTACTGTCGCAAATTTTAAATACGCCGAGGATTGCCTTTTCTATAGTAAATTTTTCAAAAAATGATTTTTTACTGTCGCAAATTTTAAATACGCCGAGGATTTCCTTTTCTATAGTAAATTTTTCAAAAAATTATTTTTTACTGTCGCAAATTTTAAATACGCCGAGGATTGCCTTTTCTATAGTAAATTTTTCAAGAAATTATTTTTCACGGTCGCAAATATTAAATACTCCCGAGGATTGCCTTTCCTATAGTGAATTTGTCAAAACAATATTTTTTATTGTCGCAAATTTTAAATACACCGCGGATTGCATTTTCTATAGTGAATTTGTCAAAAAATAATTTTTTACTGTCGAAAATTTTAAACACGCCGAGTATTGCCTTTTCTATAGTAAATTTATCAAAAAATAATTTTTTACTGTCGCAAATTTTAAATACGCCGAGGATTGCCTTTTCTTTAGTGAATTTGTCAAAGTAGTATTTTTTACTGTCGCAAATTTTGAATACGCCGAGGATTGCCTTTTCTATAGTGAATTTGTCAAAAAATAATTTTTTACTGTCGCAAATTTTAAATACGCCGAGGATTGCCTTTTCTATAGTAAATTTTTCAAAAAATAATTTTTTACTGTCGCAAATTTTAAATACGCCGAGGATTGCATTTTCTATAGTGAATTTGTCAAAAAATAATTTTTTACTGTCGAAAATTTTAAACACGCCGAGTATTGCCTTTTCTATAGTAAATTTATCAAAAAATAATTTTTTACTGTCGCAAATCTTAAATACGCCGAGGATTGCCTTTTCTTTAGTGAATTTGTCAAAATAATATTTTTTACTGTCGCAAATTTTGAATACGCCGAGGATTGCCTTTTCTATAGTGAATTTGTCAAAATATAATTTTTTACTGTCGCAAATTTTAAATACGCCGAGGATTGCCTTTTCTATAGTAAATTTTTCAAAAAATTATTTTTTACTGTCGCAAATTTAAGTACGCCGAGGATTGCCTTTTCTATAGTAAATTTTTCCAAAAACAATTTTTTACTGTCGCAAATTTTAAATACGCCGAGGATTACCTTTTCTACAGTAAATTTTTCATAAAATAATGTTTTACTGTCGCAAATTTTAAATACGCCGAGGATTGCCTTTTCTATAGTAAATTTTTCAAGAAATTATTTTTCACGGTCGCAAATATTAAATACTCCCGAGGATTGCCTTTCCTATAGTGAATTTGTCAAAATAATATTTTTTATTGTCGCAAATTTTAAATACACCGAGGATTGCATTTTCTATAGTGAATTTGTCAAAAAATAATTTTTTACTGTCGAAAATTTTAAACACGCCGAGTATTGCCTTTTCTATAGTAAATTTATCAAAAAATAATTTTTTACTGTCGCAAATTTTAAATACGCCGAGGATTGCCTTTTCTTTAGTGAATTTGTCAAAGTAGTATTTTTTACTGTCGCAAATTTTGAATACGCCGAGGATTGCCTTTTCTATAGTAAATTTTTCAAAAAATAATTTTTTACTGTCGCAAATTTTAAATACGTCGAGGATTGCCTTTTCTATAGTAAATTTCTCAAAAAACTTTTTTTTACGGTCGCAAATTTTTAATACGCCGAGGATTGCTTTTTCTATAGTGAATTTGTCAAAAAATAATTTTTTACTGTCGCAAATTTTAAATACGCCGAGGATTGCCTTTTCTATAGTAAATTTTTCAAAAAATAATTTTTTACTGTCGCAAATTTTAAATACGCCGAGGATTTCCTTTTCTATAGTAAATTTTTCAAAAAATTATTTTTTACTGTCGCAAATTTTAAATACGCCGAGGATTGCCTTTTCTATAGTAAATTTTTCAAGAAATTATTTTTCACGGTCGCAAATATTAAATACTCCCGAGGATTGCCTTTCCTATAGTGAATTTGTCAAAATAATATTTTTTATTGTCGCAAATTTTAAATACACCGAGGATTGCATTTTCTATAGTGAATTTGTCAAAAAATAATTTTTTACTGTCGAAAATTTTAAACACGCCGAGTATTGCCTTTTCTGTAGTAAATTTATCAAAAAATAATTTTTTACTGTCGCAAATTTTAAATACGCCGAGGATTGAATTTTCTTTAGTGAATTTGACAAAGTAGTATTTTTTACTGTCGCAAATTTTGAATACGCCGAGGATTGCCTTTTCTATAGTGAATTTGTCAAAAAATAATTTTTTACTGTCGCAAATTTTAAATACGCCGAGGATTGCCTTTTCTATAGTAAATTTTTCAAAAAATAATTTTTTACTGTCTCAAATTTTAAATACGCCGAGGATTGTATTTTCTATAGTGAATTTGTCAAAAAATAATTTTTTACTGTCGAAAATTTTAAACACGCCGAGTATTGCCTTTTCTATAGTAAATTTATCAAAAAATAATTTTTTACTGTCGCAAATCTTAAATACGCCGAGGATTGCCTTTTCTTTAGTGAATTTGTCAAAATAATATTTTTTACTGTCGCAAATTTTGAATACGCCGAGGATTGCCTTTTCTATAGTGAATTTGTCAAAATATAATTTTTTACTGTCGCAAATTTTTAATACGCCGAGGATTGCCTTTTCTATAGTGAATTTGTCAAAAAATAATTTTTTACTGTCGCAAATTTTAAATACGCCGAGGATTGCCTTTTCTATGGTAAATTTTTCAAAAAATAATTTTTGACTGTCGCAAATTTTACATACGCCTATGATTGCCTTTTCTATAGTAAATTTTTCAAAAAATAATTTTTTACAGTCGCAAATTTTAAATACGCCGAGGATTGCCTTTTCTATAGTAAATTTTTCAAAAAATAATTTTTTACTGCCGCAAATTTTAAATACGCCGAGGATTGCCTTTTCTATAGTAAATTTTTCAAGAAATTATTTTTTACGGTCGCAAATTTTAAATACGCCGAGGATTGCCTTTTCTATAGTGAATTTGTCAAAATAATATTTTTTATTGTCGCAAATTTTAAATACGCCGAGGATTGCATTTTCTATAGTGAATTTGTCAAAAAATATTTTTTTACTGTCGAAAATTTTAAACACGCCGAGTATTGCCTTTTCTATAGTAAATTTATCAAAAAATAATTTTTTACTGTCGCAAATCTTAAATACGCCGAGGATTGCCTTTTCTTTAGTGAATTTGTCAAAATAATATTTTTTACTGTCGCAAATTTTGAATACGCCGAGGATTGCCTTTTCTATAGTGAATTTGTCAAAATATAATTTTTTACTGTCGCAAATTTTAAATACGCCGAGGATTGCCTTTTCTATAGTAAATTTTTCAAAAAATTATTTTTTACTGTCGCAAATTTTAAATACGCCGAGGATTCCCTTTTCTATAGTAAATTTTTCAAAAAATAATTTTTTACTGTCGCAAATTTTAAATACACCGAGGATTGCCTTTTCTATAGTAAATTTCTCAAAAAATTATTTTTTGCGGTCGCAAATTTTTAATACGCCGAGGATTGCCTTTTCTATAGTGAATTTGTCAAAAAATAAATTTTTATTGTCGCAAATTTTAAATACGCCGAGGATTGCCTTTTCTATAGTAAATTTTTCAAAAAATATTTTTTACTGTCGCAAATTTTAAATACGCCGAGGATTGCCTTTTCTATAGTAAATTTTTCAAAAAATAATTTTTTACTGTCGCAAATTTTAAATACGTCGAGGATTGCCTTTTCTATAGTAAATTTCTCAAAAAACTTTTTTTTACGGTCGCAAATTTTTAATACGCCGAGGATTGCTTTTTCTATAGTGAATTTGTCAAAAAATAATTTTTTACTGTCGCAAATTTTAAATACGCCGAGGATTGCCTTTTCTATAGTAAATTTTTCAAAAAATGATTTTTTACTGTCGCAAATTTTAAATACGCCGAGGATTTCCTTTTCTATAGTAAATTTTTCAAAAAATTATTTTTTACTGTCGCAAATTTTAAATACGCCGAGGATTGCCTTTTCTATAGTAAATTTTTCAAGAAATTATTTTTCACGGTCGCAAATATTAAATACTCCCGAGGATTGCCTTTCCTATAGTGAATTTGTCAAAATAATATTTTTATTGTCGCAAATTTTAAATACACCGAGGATTGCATTTTCTATAGTGAATTTGTCAAAAAATAATTTTTTACTGTCGAAAATTTTAAACACGCCGAGTATTGCCTTTTCTATAGTAAATTTATCAAAAAATAATTTTTTACTGTCGCAAATTTTAAATACGCCGAGGATTGCCTTTTCTTTAGTGAATTTGTCAAAGTAGTATTTTTTACTGTCGCAAATTTTGAATACGCCGAGGATTGCCTTTTCTATAGTGAATTTGTCAAAAAATAATTTTTTACTGTCGCAAATTTTAAATACGCCGAGGATTGCCTTTTCTATAGTAAATTTTTCAAAAAATAATTTTTTACTGTCGCAAATTTTAAATACGCCGAGGATTGCATTTTCTATAGTGAATTTGTCAAAAAATAATTTTTTACTGTCGAAAATTTTAAACACGCCGAGTATTGCCTTTTCTATAGTAAATTTATCAAAAAATAATTTTTTACTGTCGCAAATCTTAAATACGCCGAGGATTGCCTTTTCTTTAGTGAATTTGTCAAAATAATATTTTTTACTGTCGCAAATTTTGAATACGCCGAGGATTGCCTTTTCTATAGTGAATTTGTCAAAATATAATTTTTTACTGTCGCAAATTTTAAATACGCCGAGGATTGCCTTTTCTATAGTAAATTTTTCAAAAAATTATTTTTTACTGTCGCAAATTTAAGTACGCCGAGGATTGCCTTTTCTATAGTAAATTTTTCCAAAAACAATTTTTTACTGTCGCAAATTTTAAATACGCCGAGGATTACCTTTTCTACAGTAAATTTTTCATAAAATAATGTTTTACTGTCGCAAATTTTAAATACGCCGAGGATTGCCTTTTCTATAGTAAATTTTTCAAGAAATTATTTTTCACGGTCGCAAATATTAAATACTCCCGAGGATTGCCTTTCCTATAGTGAATTTGTCAAAATAATATTTTTTATTGTCGCAAATTTTAAATACACCGAGGATTGCATTTTCTATAGTGAATTTGTCAAAAAATAATTTTTTACTGTCGAAAATTTTAAACACGCCGAGTATTGCCTTTTCTATAGTAAATTTATCAAAAAATAATTTTTTACTGTCGCAAATTTTATATACGCCGAGGATTGCCTTTTCTTTAGTGAATTTGTCAAAGTAGTATTTTTTACTGTCGCAAATTTTGAATACGCCGAGGATTGCCTTTTCTATAGTAAATTTTTCAAAAAATAATTTTTTACTGTCGCAAATTTTAAATACGTCGAGGATTGCCTTTTCTATAGTAAATTTCTCAAAAAACTTTTTTTTATGGTCGCAAATTTTTAATACGCCGAGGATTGCTTTTTCTATAGTGAATTTGTCAAAAAATAATTTTTTACTGTCGCAAATTTTAAATACGCCGAGGATTGCCTTTTCTATAGTAAATTTTTCAAAAAATAATTTTTTACTGTCGCAAATTTTAAATACGCCGAGGATTTCCTTTTCTATAGTAAATTTTTCAAAAAATTATTTTTTACTGTCGCAAATTTTAAATACGCCGAGGATTGCCTTTTCTATAGTAAATTTTTCAAGAAATTATTTTTCACGGTCGCAAATATTAAATACTCCCGAGGATTGCCTTTCCTATAGTGAATTTGTCAAAATAATATTTTTAATTGTCGCAAATTTTAAATACACCGAGGATTGCCTTTTCTATAGTAAATTTTTCAAAAAATAATTTTTTACTGTCGCAAATTTTAAATACGCCGAGGATTGCCTTTTCTATAGTGAATTTGTCAAAATAATATTTTTTACTGTCGCAAATTTTAAATACGCCGAGGATTGCCTTCTCTATAGTGAATTTGTCAAAAAATAAATTCTTATTGTAGCAAATTTTAAATACGCCGAGGATTGCCTTTTCTATAGTAAATTTTTCAAAAAATAATTTTTTACTGTCGCAAATTTTAAATACGCCGAAGATTGCCTTTTCTATAGTAAATTTTTCAAAAAATAATTTTTTACTGTCGCAAATTTTAAATAGGCCGAGGATTGCCTTTTTTATAGTAAATTTTTCAAGAAATTGTTTTTTACGGTCGCAAATTTTAAATACGCCGAGGATTGCCTTTTCTATAGTAAATTTTTCAAAAAAAATTTTTTTACTGTCGCAAATTTTAAATACGCCGAGGATTGGCTTTTCTGTAGTAAATTTTTCAAAAAATAATTTTTTACTGTCGCAAATTTTAAATACGCCGAGGATTGCCTTTTCTATAGTGAATTTGTCAAAATAATATTTTTTACTGTCGCAAATTTTAAATACGCCGAGGATTGCCTTCTCTATAGTGAATTTGTCAAAAAATAAATCTTTACTGTAGCAAATTTTAAATACGCCGAGGATTGCCTTTTCTATAGTAAATTTTTCAAAAAATAATTTTTTACTGTCGCAAATTTTAAATACGCCGAGGATTGCCTTTTCTATAGTAAATTTTTCAAAAAATAATTTTTTATTGTCGCAAATTTTAAATACGCCGAGGATTGCCTTTTCTATAGTAAATTTTTCAAAAAATTATTTTTTACTGTCGCAAATTTTAAATACGCCGAGGATTGCCTTTTCTATAGTAAATTTTTCAAGAAATTATTTTTTACGGTCGCAAATTTTAAATACGCCGAGGATTGCCTTTTCTATAGTGAATTTGTCAAAATAATATTTTTTATTGTCGCAAATTTTAAATACGCCGAGGATTGGCTTTTCTGTAGTAAATTTTTCAAAAAATAATTTTTTACTGTCGCAAATTTTAAATACGCCGAGGATTGCCTTTTCTATAGTGAATTTGTCAAAATAATATTTTTTACTGTCGCAAATTTTAAATACGCCGAGGATTGCCTTCTCTATAGTGAATTTGTCAAAAAATAAATTTTTACTGCAGCAAATTTTAAATACGCCGAGGATTGCCTTTTCTATAGTAAATTTTTCAAAAAATAATTTTTTACTGTCGCAAATTTTAAATACGCCGAGGATTGCCTTTTCTATAGTAAATTTTTCAAAAAATAATTTTTTACTGTCGCAAATTTTAAATACGCCGAGGATTGCCTTTTCTATAGTAAATTTTTCAAAAAATTATTTTTTACTGTCGCAAATTTTAAATACAACGAGGATTGCATTTTGTATAGTGAATTTGTCAAAAAATAATTTTTTACTGTCGAAAATTTTAAACACGCCGAGTATTGCCTTTTCTATAGTAAATTTATCAAAAAATAATTTTTTACTCTCGCAAATTTTAAATACCCCGAGGATTGCTTTTTCTTTAGTGAATTTGTCAAAATAGTATTTTTTACTGTCGCAAATTTTGAATACGCCGAGGATTGCCTTTTCTATAGTGAATTTGTCAAAAAATAAATTTTTACTGTCGCAAATTTTAAATACGCCGAGGATTGCCTTCTCTATAGTAAATTTTTCAAAATATAATTTTTTACTGTCGCAAATTTTAAATACGCCGAGGATTGCCTTTTCTATAGTAAATTTTTCAAAAAATAATCTTTTACTGTCGCAAATTTTAAATACGCCGAGGATTGCATTTTCTATAGTAAATTTTTCAAAAAATAATTTTTTCCAGTCGCAAATTTTAAATACGCCGAGGATTGCCTTTTCTATAGTAAATTTTTCAAAAAATAATTTTTTACTGTCGCAAATTTTAAATACGCCGCGGATTGAGTTTTCTATTGTAAATTTTTCAAAAAATAATTTTTTACTGTCGCAAATTTTAAATACGCCGAGGATTGCCTTTTCTATAGTAAATTTTTCAAAAAATAATTTTTTACTGTCGCAAATTTTAAATACGCCGAGGATTGCCTTTTCTATAGTAAATTTTTCAAAAAATAATTTTTTACTGTCGCAAATTTTAAATACGCCGAGGATTGCCTTTTCTATAGTAAATTTTTCAAAAAATTATTTTTTACTGTCGCAAATTTTAAATACGCCGAGGATTGCCTTTTCTATAGTAAATTTTTCAAGAAATTATTTTTTACGGTCGCAAATTTTAAATACGCCGAGGATTGCCTTTTCTATAGTGAATTTGTCAAAATAATATTTTTTATTGTCGCAAATTTTAAATACACCGAGGATTGCATTTCTATAGTGAATTTGTCAAAAAATAATTTTTTACTGTCGAAAATTTTAAACACGCCGAGTATTGCCTTTTCTATAGTAAATTTATCAAAAAATAATTTTTTACTGTCGCAAATTTTAAATACGCCTAGGATTGCCTTTTCGTTAGTGAATTTGTCAAAATAGTATTTTTTACTGTCGCAAATTTTGAATACGCCGAGGATTGCCTTTTCTAGAGTGAATTTGTCAAAAAATAATTTTTTACTGTTGCAAATTTTAAATACGCCGAGGATTGCCTTTTCTATAGTAAATTTTTCAAAAAATAATTTTTTACTGTCGCAAATTTTATACGCCGTGGATTGCCTTTTCTATAGTAAATTTTTCAAAAAATTATTTTTTACTGTCGCAAATTTTAAATACGCCGAGGATTGCCTTTTCTATAGTAAATTTTTCAAAAAATAATATTTTACTGTCGCAAATTTTGAATACGCCGAGGATTGCCTTTTCTATAGTAAATTTGCCAAAAAATAATTGTTTACTGTCGAAAATTTTAAACACGATGAGTATTGCCTTTTCTATAGTAAATTTATCAAAAAATAATTTTTTACTGTCGCAAATTTTAAATACGCCGAGGATTGCCTTTTCTTTAGTGAATTTGTCAAAATAGTATTTTTTACTGTCGCAAATTTTGAATACGCCGAGGATTGCATTTTCTATAGTGAATTTGTCAAAAAATAAATTTTTACTGTCGCAAATTTTAAATACGTCGAGGATTGCCTCTTCTATAGTAAATTTTTCAAAATATAATTTTTTACTGTCGCAAATTTTAAATACGCCGAGGATTGCCTTTTCTATAGTAAATTTTTCAAAAAATAATCTTTTACTGTCGCAAATTTTAAATACGCCGAGGATTGCATTTTCTATAGTAAATTTTTCAAAAAATATTTTTTTCCTGTCGCAAATTTTAAATACGCCGAGGATTGCCTTTTCTATAGTAAATTTTTCAAAAAATAATTTTTTACTGTCGCAAATTTTAAATACGCCGCGGATTGAGTTTTCTATTGTAAATTTTTCAAAAAATAATTTTTTACTGTCGCAAATTTTAAATACGCCGAGGATTGCCTTTTCTATAGTAAATTTTTCAAAAATTATTTTTTACTGTCGCAAATTTTAAATACACCGAGGATTGCATTTTGTATAGTGAATTTGTCAAAAAATAATTTTTTACTGTCGAAAATTTTAAACACGCCGAGGATTGCCTTTTCTATAGTAAATTTTTTCAAAAAATAATTTTTTACTGTCGCAAATTTTAAATACGCCGAGGATTGCCTTTTCTATAGTAAATTTTTCAAAAAATTATTTTTTACTGTCGCAAATTTTAAATACGCCGAGGATTGCCTTTTCTATAGTAAATTTTTCAAGAAATTATTTTTTACGGTCGCAAATTTTAAATACGCCGAGGATTGCCTTTTCTATAGTGAATTTGTCAAAATAATATTTTTTATTGTCGCAAATTTTAAATACACCGAGGATTGCATTTCTATAGTGAATTTGTCAAAAAATAATTTTTTACTGTCGAAATTTTAAACACGCCGAGTATTGCCTTTTCTATAGTAAATTTATCAAAAAAATAATTTTTTACTGTCGCAAATTTTAAATACGCCTAGGATTGCCTTTTCTTTAGTGAATTTGTCAAAATAGTATTTTTTACTGTCGCAAATTTTGAATACGCCGAGGATTGCCTTTTCTAGAGTGAATTTGTCAAAAAATAATTTTTTACTGTCGCAAATTTTAAATACGCCGAGGATTGCCTTTTCTATAGTAAATTTTTCAAAAAATAATTTTTTACTGTCGCAAATTTTAAATACGCCGCGGATTGAGTTTTCTATTGTAAATTTTTCAAAAAATAATTTTTTACTGTCGCAAATTTTAAATACGCCGAGGATTGCCTTTTCTATAGTAAATTTTTCAAAAAATTATTTTTTACTGTCGCAAATTTTAAATACGCCGAGGATTGCCTTTTCTATAGTAAATTTTTCAAAAAATAATATTTTACTGTCGCAAATTTTAAATACGCCGAGGATTGCCTTTTCTATAGTAAATTTGTCAAAAAATAATTGTTTACTGTCGAAAATTTTAAACACGATGAGTATTGCCTTTCTATAGTAAATTTATCAAAAAATAATTTTTTACTGTCGCAAATTTTAAATACGCCGAGGATTGCCTTTTCTTTAGTGAATTTGTCAAAATAGTATTTTTTACTGTCGCAAATTTTGAATACGCCGAGGATTGCATTTTCTATAGTGAATTTGTCAAAAAATAAATTTTTACTGTCGCAAATTTTAAATACGTCGAGGATTTGCCTCTTCTATAGTAAATTTTTCAAAATATAATTTTTTACTGTCGCAAATTTTAAATACGCCGAGGATTGCCTTTTCTATAGTAAATTTTTCAAAAATAATCTTTTACTGTCGCAAATTTTAAATACGCCGAGGATTGCATTTTCTATAGTAAATTTTTCAAAAAATATTTTTTTCCTGTCGCAAATTTTAAATACGCCGAGGATTGCCTTTTCTATAGTAAATTTTTCAAAAAATAATTTTTTACTGTCGCAAATTTTAAATACGCCGCGGATTGAGTTTTCTATTGTAAATTTTTCAAAAAATAATTTTTTACTGTCGCAAATTTTAAATACGCCGAGGATTGCCTTTTCTATTGTAAATTTTTCAAAAAATAATTTTTTACTGTCGCAAATTTTAAATACGCCGAGGATTGCCTTTTCTATAGTAAATTTTTCAAAAATAATTTTTTACTGTCGCAAATTTTAAATACGCCGAGGATTGCCTTTTCTATAGTAAATTTTTCAAAAAATTATTTTTTACTGTCGCAAATTTTAAATACACCGAGGATTGCATTTTGTATAGTGAATTTGTCAAAAAATAATTTTTTTACTGTCGAAAATTTTAAACACGCCGAGTATTGCCTTTTCTATAGTAAATTTATCAAAAAATAATTTTTTACTCTCGCAAATTTTAAATACCCCGAGGATTGCTTTTTCTTTAGTGAATTTGTCAAAATAGTATTTTTTACTGTCGCAAATTTTGAATACGCCGAGGATTGCCTTTTCTATAGTGAATTTGTCAAAAAATAAATTTTTGATGTCGCAAATTTTAAATACGCCGAGGATTGCCTTTTCTATAGTAAATTTTTCAAATATAATTTTTTACTGTCGCAAATTTTAAATACGCCGAGGATTGCCTTTTCTATAGTAAATTTTTCAAAAAATTATTTTTTACTGTCGCAAATTTTAAATACGCCGAGGATTGCCTTTTCTATAGTAAATTTTTCAAGAAATTATTTTTTACGGTCGCAAATTTTAAATACGCCAAGGATTGCCTTTTCTATAGCGAATTTGTCAAAATAATATTTTTTATTGTCGCAAATTTTAAATACACCGAGGATTGCATTTCTATAGTGAATTTGTCAAAAAATAATTTTTTACTGTCGAAAATTTTAAACACGCCGAGTATTGCCTTTTCTATAGTAAATTTATCAAAAAATAATTTTTTACTGTCGCAAATTTTAAATACGCCTAGGATTGCCTTTTCTTTAGTGAATTTGTCAAAATAGTATTTTTTACTGTCGCAAATTTTGAATACGCCGAGGATTGCCTTTTCTAGAGTGAATTTGTCAAAAAATAATTTTTTACTGTCGCAAATTTAAATACGCCGAGGATTGCCTTTTCTATAGTAAATTTTTCAAAAAATAATTTTTTACTGTCGCAAATTTTAAATACGCCGAGGATTGCCTTTTCTATAGTAAATTTTTCAAAAAATTATTTTTTACTGTCGCAAATTTTAAATACGCCGAGGATTGCCTTTTCTATAGTAAATTTTTCAAAAAATAATATTTTACTGTCGCAAATTTTGAATACGCCGAGGATTGCCTTTTCTATAGTAAATTTGTCAAAAAATAATTGTTTACTGTCGAAAATTTTTAAACACGATGAGTATTGCCTTTTCTATAGTAAATTTATCAAAAAATAATTTTTTACTGTCGCAAATTTTAAATACGCCGAGGATTGCCTTTTCTTTAGTGAATTTGTCAAAATAGTATTTTTTACTGTCGCAAATTTTGAATACGCCGAGGATTGCATTTTCTATAGTGAATTTGTCAAAAAATAAATTTTTACTGTCGCAAATTTTAAATACGTCGAGGATTGCCTCTTCTATAGTAAATTTTTCAAAATATAATTTTTTACTGTCGCAAATTTTAAATACGCCGAGGATTGCCTTTTCTATAGTAAATTTTTTCAAAAAATAATTTTTTACTGTCGCAAATTTTAAACACGCCGAGTATTGCCTTTTCTATAGTAAATTTATCAAAAAATAATTTTTTACTGTCGCAAATTTTAAATACGCCGAGGATTGCCTTTTCTTTAGTGAATTTGTCAAAATAGTATTTTTTACTGTCGCAAATTTTGAATACGCCGAGGATTGCCTTTTCTAGAGTGAATTTGTCAAAAATAATTTTTTACTGTCGCAAATTTTAAATACGCCGAGGATTGCCTTTTCTATAGTAAATTTTTCAAAAAATAATTTTTTACTGTCGCAAATTTTAAATACGCCGAGGATTGCCTTTTCTATAGTAAATTTTTCAAAAAATTATTTTTTACTGTCGCAAATTTTAAATACGCCGAGGATTGCCTTTTCTATAGTAAATTTTTCAAGAAATTATTTTTTACGGTCGCAAATTTTAAATACGCCGAGGATTGCCTTTTCTATAGCGAATTTGTCAAAATAATATTTTTTATTGTCGCAAATTTTAAATACACCGAGGATTGCATTTCTATAGTGAATTTGTCAAAAAATAATTTTTACTGTCGAAAATTTTAAACACGCCGAGTATTGCCTTTTCTATAGTAAATTTATCAAAAAATAATTTTTTTACTGTCGCAAATTTTAAATACGCCTAGGATTGCCTTTTCTTTAGTGAATTTGTCAAAATAGTATTTTTTACTGTCGCAAATTTTGAATACGCCGAGGATTGCCTTTTCTAGAGTGAATTTGTCAAAAAATAATTTTTTACTGTCGCAAATTTTAAATACGCCGAGGATTGCCTTTTCTATAGTAAATTTTTCAAAAAATAATTTTTTACTGTCGCAAATTTTAAATACGCCGAGGATTGCCTTTTCTATAGTAAATTTTTCAAAAAATTATTTTTTACTGTCGCAAATTTTAAATACGCCGAGGATTGCCTTTTCTATAGTAAATTTTTCAAAAAATAATATTTTACTGTCGCAAATTTTGAATACGCCGAGGATTGCCTTTTCTATAGTAAATTTGTCAAAAAATAATTGTTTACTGTCGAAAATTTTAAACACGATGAGTATTGCCTTTTCTATAGTAAATTTATCAAAAAATAATTTTTTACTGTCGCAAATTTTAAATACGCCGAGGATTGCCTTTTCTTTAGTGAATTTGTCAAAATAGTATTTTTTACTGTCGCAAATTTTGAATACGCCGAGGATTGCATTTTCTATAGTGAATTTGTCAAAAAAATAAATTTTTACTGTCGCAAATTTTAAATACGTGGAGGATTGCCTCTTCTATAGTAAATTTTTCAAAATATAATTTTTTACTGTCGCAAATTTTAATACGCCGAGGATTGCCTTTTCTATAGTAAATTTTTCAAAAAATAATCTTTTACTGTCGCAAATTTTAAATACGCCGAGGATTGCATTTTCTATAGTAAATTTTTCAAAAAATATTTTTTTCCTGTCGCAAATTTTAAATACGCCGAGGATT